>JBAWJU010000060.1:0-242169 GCA_037356035.1 Xylaria sp. Z50
TTAATAAAGTTATTTATATTTAATAATATATTATTTAAACTTTTTATTATTAAATATAATAAATATAAAACATTTATTATATTATATTTTTTTTAAATATATTATGTTATTAATAAAATATTTATATTAAAAATTATATTATTAAAATATTTAAATATATATAAGCTAAAAAGTATAGTTTTAATAAAAAATAATTAATATTTAAAAAGTTAGTTTAAAATAAAAAAAAATAAAAAATATAATTATTTATTAAAATTTATTTATTTTAATTTTAAATTTTTTTAATTAATTAATTAAAGTAAGTAATTAATAATTAATTTAATCTAATTAAAATTTTAATCAGATTAATTTAGTCTTAATCTTAATTAGTAAGTTAAATAAATAATTTAATTTTAATTAGCATGTTAAATAATTAATTTAATCTTAATTAGCAAGTTAAGTAATTAATTTAGTTTTAATTAGCCTGCTAAATAAATAATAATTAAATTAATTAATTAAAATTTTAATTAAAACTAAATTATTTACTTATTATTTAAATTAATCTAATTAAATTACAACCTTATTACTTACTTAACCTAATAATTAAAACTAAATTATTTACTTAAACTATTAACTAAAATTAAATTATTTACTTAAACTTTTAACTAAAACTAAAACTAAATTAATTACTTAACTAATTAATTAACTTAATTTAGTTTAAATAATTATTTACTTAATAACTAATAATTAATTTCATAACCTTGATTTAAGCTATTAATTAAAATTAAAACTAAATTAATTTAATTAAAAATTTAATTAAATTAATTAAATTAATTTAGTTTAATTAATTATTTACTTATTAATTAATAATTAATTTTATAAGTTTAATTATTATTATTTAAAAAAAAAAAGCTTATAGATAATATATTATTTGTTTTTTATATTAATATTATTTTTTAAGCATTTATTAAAATACTTTTTGCTAAAAAACTAAATACTTTAAAAAAATTTAATATTATTTTACTACTTAAAAAATAAAGTTTAACTATTAAAAAATAATTACTTTATATTATAAATAGTTATAATAATTAAAAATAAATAGTTATAGCTTTAAATAATTAGAATAATATAAATTTAGTATTTATAGCTTTAAAATAAATTTAATTTTTTTTTAAAATAATTTTAATATTTTTAAAAATAGAAAAAAAACTTAATATTATATATAAAATTAATCATATTATATAAGCTAAAAAAAAGTTTAAAACTATTTTTGTTATATTTAGCTATTTTTTTTTTAATATTTATATAAATTTTTATAAGCTAAAAAAATTAAAAAAAAAATGTAAAATATAATAAAAACTTTAGCAGCTATTTTTATTTACAAACTTTTAATTAATAATAAATACTTAGTTTAAAGCTTATATATTTATATTTAATAATAAAGCTTAAACTTAATAATAATATAATTTTATATTATAATTATATTATATTTAACGTAATTAATTTATAATTAATTTAAAAAAAAATAAAAAAAAAATTTAATTTAATATATTATTATAATAAACTAATTAGTTAAACTATATTAATTAAAATAGTTATAATATATTATTAAAAAAAACAGCTTTATTATTTAAATTAATTTTTAGCTTATAAATATAAATTTAATTTACTTAGAAATTTTTTTATGAAAAATATAAATAAAATACTTTAAAAAAAAACTAAAATAAAAGTAAATTATATATTACTATATTTTAGTTAATAATATAACTATTTAATTTTAATAGCTAGTATATTTTTTATTTTAATTTAAAATAATTATTATGTATTTTTTTAAAAAAATACTATTTATAATTATTAAGCAGTTTTTACTTTATATAAAAATTAACTTTTAATCGCTTTTATTATATTAAATAAGCAATACTTATATAATTAAATATTTTAAAGTTTAAATAATATATTTTATGTATATTATGCTTTAAAAAACTTAGGCTTTAAAAAATACCTTGTTATAAATATTTAAAATAAAAAATATTTTTTAATATTTTTATAAATAATTTAAATATATTAGGTTGTTTTTTTAAAAGTTATTTAATTTTTATTATTATTATTATTTTTTAAACCTTAATTTTATTTTAATTAATTTTATTTTTAAAAAAACTATTTTTTTTATTAATAATAAAGTTATAAAATTAGTTATTATTTATTAAATAAATTATTTTTTTTAATTTTAGTTTTAAATAAAAGTTTATATAAATAATTTAGTATTAGTTAATAGGTTAAGTAATTAATAATTAAATCTTTAGTTGGAAAATTTAATTAAAATATTAATAAAAATTTTAATTTTTACTGGTTTTTTTAAAAACAAACTAAATTTAAATAAGGCTTAAAAAGCCTTTTCTTTTAGTATATTTTATTTAATTTTACCTATTTTCTTACCCATTTATTTATTAAATAAATAATTAATCTAATTAATTAATATTAGATTTAATTAGCAAGTTAAGTAAATAATAATTAAATTAAATTCATTAAATTATAACCTTAGTTAATAATATATTTGCTTTAAGCTTTAAGCTGTTGAAAACTTAGGTTTAACTATTTATAAAGTATTAAAATAAGTTTATATAATAATTATTAAATAAAAATTACTTTTATATTTAGTTTTTTACTTAAAAATATAGTTATTTAGCCTATGCCAACATTATAAACCTTTGCTTAAGTTAGGCAAACTTAAAAAAAGTTTTTAAAAATGCTTACTTAGATTTTATTTTATATATACTTTAATAAAAAAAATCTTAGTGAAAAGAAAACTAGTAAAAAAGGTTTTTTTATAAAAAAATTAAAACAAAAAAACTTTTGTTATTATTTGCTAAAAAATCTCAACTTAACTAATAAATTACTTAAATCTAAGTATTTAATATTACCTTGTTATAAATACCTTATATATAAGCTTTAAAAATATTTCTTTTTTTAAATTATATTATTAAATAATTAAAAAATATAAAAATATTTTAATAGTATAATTTTAATATAAATTATTTTATTAATAACATTTAAAAAAAACATAGTATAATAAATATTTTATATTTATTATATTTATGTATAAAAAGTTTAAATAATATATTATAAACAATAAGGTTTTTAAGATTTTTTTTATTATTTATAAAAGTTTTTAAAAAAATTTAATGAGTTTATTTTTAAAAAATTAATAACTTTATTATTATTATTATTATTATTTTTAAAAAAAACCTATTATAAAAAGCTAGGGTTGTGATTTAATCAGATTAATTTGAATAATAAGTAAATAACTTAGTCTTAATCAAATTTTTAATTAATTAATTTAATTATTATTTACTTAAACCCTTAACTAAGACTAAATTAATCACTTAAACTATTGACCAAGACTAAATTATTTACTTAAACCCTTAACTAAAACTAAGACTAAATTAATTAATCAGAAAATTAATCAGATTAATTTCATTAAACTAATTAATCACTTAATGAATAATTTTTCAAAAAAATAGGTAAAATTAAGCTAAATTAACAATTAAAAAGCTTTTTTTAAAGGCTATTTAAATTTATTTCCCTTTTAATTTTAAGTTAAATATTCGAACTTTTATTAATGTTTTAATCAAATTTTCTAACTAAAGATTTAATCATTATTTACTTAACCTGTTAACTAAAACTAAATTACTCATTTAACCTGTTAATTAAAATTAAATTAATCACTTAAACTGTTAACTAAAACTACATTATTCACTTAAACTGTTAACTAAAATTAAATTATTTATTTAAACCCTTAACTAAGGCTAAGATTAAATTAATTAATTAACTAATTATTCACTTAATGACTAATGATTAATTTCACAACCCTGTAAAAAGCTAATTTTTTTTGGCTTTATATACTTACTTTAATTTTTTTCAAAAAAAACATTCGAATTTTTTTTTAATTTATAAAAATTTAAAATAAATTTAAACTATTTGTTTTTAAATATAAATAACTATATTAATTTTAATTTTGAATAATAATTTAATTAAATTTTCTAATTAAAAATTAAATGATTAATCACTTAACCTGCTGATTAAGACTAAATTAATCACTTAACCTGTTAACTAAGACTAAATTATTTACTTAACTTGCTAATTAAGACTAAGATTAATTAATTAGACTAATTATTTACTCAATGAATAATTCGTTAAAAAAATAGGGAAAATTAAATAGAATATTCTAAAAAAAAGGGCTTTTTAAGCCCTATTTAAATCTAGTTTCCTTTTAAAAAACTAGTAAAAATTCGAACTTTTATTAACCTTTTAATCAAATTTTCTAACTAGGGATTTAATCATTAATCACTTAACCTGCTGATTAAGATTAAATTAATCACTTAAACTGTTAATTAAGACTAAATTATTTAGTTAAATCGTTAACTAAGACTAAAACTAAATTAATTAATTAACTAATTAATTAGATTAATTTAGTTTAACTAATTATTAACTTAATAACTAATAATTAATTTCATAACCTTGTTGTTAATATAATCTAATATAAACTTGTTTACTTTGTTATTTAAAATATAAATTCAAAAAATATTTTAAATAATAATATTTAAAATATAAAAAATATAAAAAATATAAAAAATATAAAAAATATAAAAAATATAATAAATATTATTAGGAAATTTAATATTTAATTTTTTACAATATTTTTTTAAAATTAAGTAATAAACCAGTTGTTATTTTAAATATTATCTTAAATAATACTAAAAATATTAAATAAATAAATAAATAAAATAAAGTAAAAAAGAAGATAAAAAAAAAACATACTTAAAAATATTTTCTGTATTAATAATTAAAAATAAAGCTATAATTTCTTTAAACTTTTAAAAAATATAAAAGCCTATTTTATTAGTAATTAAATCTTTAAAACAAATTAATTTATGAATTAAATTCGAAGTTAACAAAAAAAATTATAACTTTAATAAATAAAGTATTTAAATTTAAAATCTAAATATTAAAAACAATTAAAAACTTTTTATAAATATTAATATATAATAATAATTTGGAATTAAAAACATTTAAAGTATTATTAAATGTTGTTTAAAATATTAGTTTAATTTTTTATTTTTTTAAAATAAAAATATTCTTAAAAACAAGATTAATATTAAAAAAAAAAAAATTTTACTTATAGTTTATAACAAGGTTATAATTTAATCAAATTAATTTAAATAATAAGTAAATAATTTAATGTTAATTAAAAAACTAATTAATTAATTTAATTATTAATTACTTAAAAGGCTAATTAAAACTAAATTAATTACTTAACCTGTTAGTTAAGATTAAGATTAAATTAATTTAAGTAAAAGTTTAATCAGATTAAATTAATCTTTAATTAATTACTCTAATTAATTACTCTAATTAATTACTTTAATTAATTAATTAAAAGAAATTAAATATTAAAAATTAAAAAATTAAAATAAAATTAAAAACAACTATATACAAAATAAAAAAAAATAGGTTTAATAATAAATACTATTAAATAATATATCTAAAAAGTTTTAAAATTTTTAGAATTATTTTAAAATATTATTTAATATTTATAAATTGCTTACGTAATTTTTTAATTTTTAAACTTTTTTAGAAATTTAAAATTTAATATTTTTAAAAGCAAACTATATTATAATTTTTATTATTTTTAGTTTTATTGTAATTGTATTTTTTTTAAATTTTCATTATATTAGTTTGTATTTCTTTTAAATTAATTTCTTTTTTTTATTTTTTTAAATTAATTAATAAGTAAATAATTAGTCTAACTAAATTAATTAGTAATTAATTTAATCAGATTAAATTAATTAATTAAGAAATTAATTAAATTAATTTAGTTTAACTAATTATTTACTTATTAACTAATAATTAATTTTATAACCCTGGTTTATAATAAACTTATAACCTTTTTAAAAATAAAAAATTTAAAATATTAAATAGTAAATTATTATTAATAATAAGATTTAATATTTTTAAATAGGCTTTAAATTTTATAAAAATATTATTTGTAATAGTATTATTTTAAAGTTTTTTTTTAAAAAATTAGTTTTATAAAAAGTTTAAAATTAAATATATATACTTAGTTTTTTGCTTTTTTATTTAGTTTCAATATTATAAGCAATATTCAAATGTTATTATTAATAATACTAAGCTAAATTTAAAGCTTAAAAATTTTCAACTTTTAAAATTAATTTAAAAAGTATTTAATAATTAATATTAAACACAATAATTTAAAAAAATAAAAAGTATAAAAAAACAACTTATAATATATAAAAATATTTTACTTTTTAAAGTAAATTTAAATTAATAGGCAATAATATTTAAATAAAAAAACTATATTATAAAATAGCAAGGTTATGAAATTAATTATTAGTTATTAAGTAAATAATTAGTTAAACTAAATTAATCTAATTAATTTTCTAATTAATTAATTTAATCTAATTAAATTTTTAATTAGATTAATTTAGTTTTAATCTTAGTTAAGAACCTAAGTAATTAATTTAGTTTTAATTAGCCTTTTAAGTAAATAAAGATTAAATTAATCTGATTAAATTAATTACTGATTAATTTAGTTATATTAATTATTTATTTATTAATTAATGTGGTTTTTTTTAATTTTTTTTTGGAAATTTTTTTTAAACTTTTTTTAAAAAAATTTAAAAAAAAGATTTTAAATATAAAAAAAACAGAAATATTACTTTAAATTTTTAAACAAATTAAATAATATAAATAAAAAACAAATAATATTAATAAGGAAATAAATAATAATAATATAAAAATAAATATTATAAGCTAAAAAATAAATATGTTAAAAGATAAGTAAAAGTATTAAAGTTTATATATTTTAAGCTCTTAAATATATTTTTTTAAATTTTTTTAAATTACTTTAATTTTTTTCGGAAAAAATTTATATTTTTTAAAACTTTTTTAAAAAAAGGTTTTTATATTAATATTAAATTTATATTTTGCTATATATTAAAATATAAAATACACTAGTTTATAGCCTATTTTCTTACCTTTAAAATAGTATATTTTATATTAAAATTTTAAAAAAGAAAAAACTAAATAAGGTTTTATTATTAGTTTTTTAATCCTTTTAAATTAAATACTATTTTAATTTTAAAAACCTTTATATATTTAAATACTGCTTTCTTAGCTTTAAAAGGTAATAATTTTTTCGATTTTCTTTCTAATTTATTTTGGTATTTATTAGCTATTTAAATATTTTTTATAGAAAGGGTAAAGGTACCCCTTTACCTTTTTCGTAAATCCTAGTTTTTTATATAATCCTTGTAATATTACTTTAGTACTATTACCCTAGAGGCTATTACCCCTTTATTAGGTTACCTATGAAGTTACTTATTAGGCTACCTTTTAAGCTACCTACTAACCTACCTATTAAGCTACCTACTAGGCTACCTACTAAGCTACCCAGGGTTGTAATTTAATTAGATTAATTTAAATAATAAGTAAATAATTTAATTTTAATTAAAAAACTGATTAATTAATTTAATTATTAATTACTTAAAAAGCTAAATAAAACTAAATTAATTATTTAATTTATTAATTAAAACTAAGACTAAATTAATCTGATTAAATTTTTAATTAGATTAAATTAATTTTTAATTAATTACTTTAATTAATTAATTAAAAAAATTAAATATTAAAAAATTAAACAATTAAAATAAAATTAAAAACAACTATATAAAAAATTAAAAAAAATACGTTTAATTATAAATATTATTAGATAATTTATATTAAAAGTTTTAGAATTTTTGAAATTATTTATAAATATTTTTAAATATTTTTATGTTGTTTACGTAATTTTTAAATTTTTTTATAAAATAAAAATTTAATATTTTTAAAAATAAACTATATTATAATTTTTATTATTTTTAGTTTTATTTTAGTTATATTTTTTTAAATTAAATTCTTTTTTTAATTTTTTAAAATTAATTAATAAGTGAATAATTAATTTAACTAAATTAATTACTAATTAATTTAATTAGATTAATTTAATCTTTATTTACTTATAAGGCTAATTAAGACTAAATTAATTACTTAAGTTGCTAACTAAGATTAAGACTAAATTAATTAATCAGGAAATTAATCAGATTAATTTAGTTTAACTAATTATTCACTCATTGACTAATGATTAATTTCACAACCTTAAAGCTACCTACTAAGCTACCTACTAGGCTACCTACTAGGTTACCTAGTAAGCTACTATGCTACCTATTAGGCTACCTACTAAGGTACCTACTAGGCTACCTACTAGGTTACCTAGTAAGCTACTATGCTACCTATTAAGCTACCTAATAAGCTACCTCCTAGGCTACCTAATAGGCTATATACTAGGCTATTTACTACGTTATTAATTATGTTATTATGCTATTTATTAAGCTATTTACTATGTTATGTATATAGCTACCTATTATAAAATAAACAATAATATATATAAATAATTAACTATTAAAGTAAATTAATTTTCTATATAATAATTAAGTATTAAAACAACTTAATTATTTATAAAAATAAGATATTTTTATTATAATATAATTATAATAAAAACCGTTAAACTAATAATAATATTAATATATAACGTATAATATATATAAAAAAAGTACTTACTAGTTAAATAAATAATAATATATATAAATAATTAAGTATTAAAACAACTTAATCATTTATATAATAATAATATTAAATATTAAATATTAAATAATAAAGGTTATAAAAATAAAGTAATATAAATAAATAAATATAAACGAATGTAAAGAATATTAAATAAAACGAGTGTATAACTATAAAGGTAAACAAGTGACTAATAAAAAAAAAAATAACGAGACTAAAGGAGAAATTTTAAACAATATATAACAGTTGAAAAATATGTATGTAGTATGTTTTTTTTTTAAAGCTTACGAATTATTTTGAAATTAATAACATATGATTTTCTTTTTTGAAGCTTACGAATTCTTTTGTAACGAATAACATATGATTCTTTTTTTTTTCGAAGCTTATGAATTATTTTAAAACTAGTAACGTATGATTTTTTTTTCGAAGCTTACAAATCTTTTCAAAACGTATAACGTATGATTCTTTTTTTTTTCGAACCTTACGAATCCTTTCGAAACGTATAACGTATAATTCTTTTTTTTTTCGAAGCTTACAAATTTTTCTGTAACGTATAACGTATGATTTTTTTTTTTGAAGCTTACGAATCCTTTTAAAACGTATAACGTATGATTCTTTTTTTTTTTCGAAGCTTACGAATCTTTTTAAAATGTATAACGTATGATTCTGTTTTTTTCGAAGCTTACGAATTCTTTCGAAACGTATAACGTATAATTCTTTTTTTTTTTTTTCGAAGCTTACAAATTATTTTAAAGCATTTTTATATATAGTCAAGGTTGTGATTTAATCAGATTAATTTAAATAATGAGTGAATAATTTAGTCTTAATCAAAAAACTGATTAATTAATTTAATCATTATAGTTACGGCTGGTCCCCATATCACCCATATCACCCTAGATCACCTAGACACCCAGACACCTGGCTGACAGACCCACCAGCCGTCACACACACACTACCATATATCCCACATTTCCTGTAGATAGTTTGCAGAGTTTTTCCCTTTCTTCTTCACCTTAAGATTAATATACATTTGGAACCCTAATTAGGAGCCTTGCCTCCATTACGGACGCCAATTGTGACAATTATTCACTTAAACCCTTAACTAAGACTAAATTATTCACTTAAACTGTTAACTAAGACTAAATTAATCACTTAACTGGCTGACTAAGACTAAGACTAAATTAATTAATCAAAAAATTAATCAGATTAATTTAATTAGACTAATTATTTACTCAATGAATAATTGGTTAAAAAAAATAAGGAAAATTAAATAGAATACACTATAAAAAGGGCTTTTTAAAGCCTTTTTAAATCTAGTTCTTTTTTAAAAAGCCCTTTAAAATTCGAATTTTTATGAATTTTTTAATCAAATTTTCTAACTAAAAATTTAATCATTAATCACTTAACCTGTTGACTAAGACTAAATTATTCCCTTAAACCCTTAACTAAAACTAAGACTAAATTGTTCACTTAAACCCTTGACTAAGACTAAGACTAAATTAATCAATTAACTAATTAATTAGATTAATTTAGTCTAACTAATTATTCACTTAATGACTAATGATTAATTTCACAACCCTGTATATAGTAAACTTTTTCCGTTTTTTTTTTTTACTTTTTAAACATACTACTTACATTATTTTATATTTATATTATATTACCTTTATATTTCCTTTATATTAGCTTTTAATTTTTTTTTTATATTTTTTTTATATTTTTTTATATTTTTTTTTTAAAATCTTTTTTTTTTTTAATTTTCTTATTCCTTTTTCTTTTTTCTTTTTTTTTTATTTTAACAATAAGTTCTCCGTTTGTTTTTGATAACGATTTTAATTTTTCTAACTTTATTATTTTTTCTAAACCCTTTATTATAAGCAAATATGCTACCGATGTTAACAATAAACTAAATTTTACTTTTTTACTTAATAATTCCTTTTTTATTTATGTTTTATAATATAGTTTTTTTATTTAAACATTATTGCCTATTAATTTAAATTTACTTTAAAAAGTAAAATGTTTTTATATATTGTAAGTTGTTTTTTTATACTTTTTATTTTTTTAAATTAATTTTAAAAGTTAAAGGCTTTTAAGCTTTAAATTTAGCTCTGTATTATTAACAATAATATTTTAATGTTGCTTATAATATTAAAACCAAATAAAAAGGCAAATAACTTAGTAGGTATATTTAATTTTAAACTTTTTATAATAACTAATTTTTTTAAAGGGAATTTGTTTTTATTTCTAGTACTTTAAATTTTTTTTTTGATTTATAATCTAAAAAAAAACCTCGAAATAATACTATATATTAATAGTTATAAAAAGTTTTTAATTATGTTTAATATTTAAACTTTAAATTTAAATACTTTATTTATTAAAGTTATTATTTTTTTTATTAATTCCGAATTTAATTTACCTTATAAATTAATTAGTTTTAAACATTTAATTACTAATAAAATAAGCCTTTATATTTTTTAAGAATTTTAAAAAATTATACCTGTCACGATTGGCGTCCGTAATGGAGGCAAGGCTCCTAATTGGGGTTCCAAATGTATATTAATCTTAAAGTGAAGAAGAAAGGGAAAACTCTGCAAACTATCTACAGGAAATGTGGGATATATGGTAGTGTGTGTGTGACGGCTGGTGGGTCTGTCAGCCAGGTGTCTGGGTGTCTAGGTGATCTAGGGTGATGTGGGTGATATGGGGACCAGCCGTAACTATAGCCTTATTTCTAGCTATTAAAACAGAAAATATTTTTAAATATGTTTTTCTTTATCTTTTTTATCTTTTTTATTTTTCTATTTTATTTTTTTATTTATTTTCTTTTTTTTTATCTTATTTTTTTTTTATTTATTTATTTAATCAATATTTTTAATATTACTTAAAATAATGCTTAAAGTAAAAACCGGTTTATTATTTAATAAAAATTAAATACTAAATATGTTAATAATATTTGTTATATTTTTTATATTTTAAATAATAAAGTAAATAAAATTATATTAGCTTATCTTAATAATAATCTTTTTTTTTATAACTAAATAAAGTTAATTAACTAAAAAGAAATTCGGAATTTAATAACAAGTTTTTTTTTTAAAAAAAAAAGGTTTTATTAATATTTTTAAATTTATTTATTTAAATTTAAAAATTACAGCTTTTACTAAATATATAACTAATATTTAAAAAGTTTTTTTATAAAAAATAATTTTTTTATAAAAAAAACAAAAATTTACTTATTACATATAATATTAAAGTAATATTAACGTAGTTATTTGCGTTTAAAAACAGGGTATTTAAAAAAAATATAAATTTTTATAAATAGTAAAAAAATTCGAAAAAAGAAATTTTTAAAAAAATTAAGTAGGTATATAAAGCAAAAAAAAAGGTTTTTTATAGTATGTTTTTTTTGAAAAATATATAATATTAACAGAGTTATTGTGATGGCTTTAGTGGTGGCAGTATAGTTGATTGACTAACTTTACCCTACACTAGGAACTAATATATAGCATGAGGAAAAAGGAAAGAAAAGGGAAAAGGAAGAAAAGGAAAAAGGAAACTATGTAGTGTGTGTATGGTGGGGCTGCGCACAGACCACCATAACAATGGCAGAACAACTAGGCGGTGTAGGTACATACCATGACAGCTGTAGGTAGGTGACTGACTACCAGGCTGACAGGCTGTCACAGTTATTTATGTTTAAAAGCAAGATATTTAAAAATTTTATAAATAGTAAGAAAATTCGAACAAAAAAATTTCTAAAAAAATTAAGTAGGCATATAAAGCAAAAAAAAAAGGTTTTTTATAATATGTTTTTTTTTAAAAAATATATAATATTAACAAAGTTATTTACGTTTAAAAATAGGCTATTTAAAAATTTTATAAATAGTAAGAAAATTTAAAAAAAAAATTTTCTAAAAAAATTAGGTAGGTATATAAAGCAAAAAAAAAGGTTTTTTATAATATGTTTTTTTTTAAAAAATATATAATATTAACAGAGTTATTTGCGTTTAAAAACAGGTTGTTTAAAAAAAAATATAAATTTTTATAAATGGTAAGAAAATTCGAAAAAAAGAATTTTTTAAAAAAGTTAGGTAGGTATATAAAGCAAAAAAAAAAGTTGTTTATAATATGTTTTTTTTTAAAAAAATATGTAATATTAACGTAGTTATTTACGTTTAAAAACAGGGTATTTAAAAAAAATTCGAAAAAAAAAATAGGTAGGTATATAAAGCCTAAAACAACCGGTTTTTATAATATGTTTTTTTTTAAAAAAAAACAAGTAATATTAACAAAGTTTTTTAAAATTAAAGCAGGTATATAAAGCAAAAAAAAAGTTTTTATATAATATATATTTTTTAAAAAAATAAGTAATAATAATAAATTTATTTTTAAAAATAAACTATTTAAACTAGTATAAATTTTTATAAATAATAAAACAGCTTTTTAAGAAAAAGGTGTATATATAAAGCAAAAAAAACATACTTTTTATAATATATTGTTTTTTTAAAAAATTAATAATATTAATAAAGTTATTTATATTTAATAATATATTATTTAAACTTTTTATAATTAAATATAATAAATATAAAACATTTATTATATTATGTTTTTTTTAAATATATTATAGTATTAATAAAATATTTATATTAAAAATTATATTATTAAAATATTTAAATATATATAAGCTAAAAAATACAGTTTTAAGAAATGATAAATAATATTTAAATAACTAGTTTAAAATAAAAAAAAATAAAAAATATAATTATTTATTAAAATTTATTTATTTTAATTTTAAATTTTTTTAATTAATTAATTAAAATAAGTAATTAATAATTAATTTAATCTGATTAAAATTTTAATTAAATTAATTTAATCTTAGTTTTAATTAGCAGGTTAAATAAATAATTTAATCTTAATTAGCAGGTTAAATAATTAATTTAATCTTAATTAGCAAGTTAAGTAATTAATTTAATCTTAATTAGCCGGCTAAGTAAATAATGATTAAATTAATTAATTAAAATTTTAATTAAAACTAAATTATTTACTTATTATTTAAATTAATCTGATTAAATCACAACCCTAGATGTAGGAGAAAAGGAAAGGCTAAAACTCTAGGTCTTAGAAAAAATCTAATTATAAACATGGTGTACCAGCTGCCTAACAGTCGTCAGGCTATCATAATAGCCCAATGGCTTAGTGGTTAATAGCACACGTACAACACGCGTTTTAGCGCGTGACACGCGATACACCCCCTATAAGGTCGTATTAATAATCTAGTTTTAGTTAATAGTTTAACTAATTAATTTAGCTTTAATTAAAGGTTTAAATAAATAATAATTAAATTAATTAATTAGTTTTTTTAATTAAAACTAAATTATTTACCTATTACTAAAATTAATTTAATTAAGTTATAACCTTGGTATTAATATTAATATTAATAAATATTAAACTAAGTTAATATTTAATCATTAAAGTTAATATTAAATAAAAAATGTTTTATTTAAATTATTAATAAACTAATTTTTATGTTTTAAATAACTTAAATTTCAAAATTATAAGTTGTTAATAAACTAATTTACAATTATTAATTAAAATTTATTAAAGTGACGATGGTGTGGCTATGTTAATAGCACAGCCTTATAACCACACTATTAGCTATAGCATACACATATATAAGTGTTTATGCCCTACACACACTTGTTCCTTCTTTTCCCTTTTCCTTCCTTATACGTAGATTTTATACGAATAAAGTATTTTATTGCGAAGCCACGCCTTCCGTGATTACTTAACCGTGACAATTAGGTTTTTAAGCGTAGCTGCTCATAAGCTAACTATATAATACTAGCAATATAAAAAACTAATTATAAACTAATATAAAATAAAGTTGTAATTATTTATTTACTATATTATTTAGTAAAGAAAAACTATAAAAGGTAATATAATATAATATAATAATAATAAAAAAAGTTTTTTTATTTTAATTACTAATAGCAATTAAAATAAAAATCCTTTTTATAGTTTTACCTTTAATAACGCCTTTTTTATGCTTATATTAATTTAATAATTATTAATTATATTTTATTAACAAAGCTATTATTTAATTTTAACAATTTTAAACATAATAATATTTATCTTTATTAATTTATATATATATAATATTAACTTTATATTATAATTATTATTAAAAGCTTAACATTAACGCGTTTTTAACTTAATTAAGCCACCTAGTTTTTTATATAAAAAAGTTTATCCGTTTTATTTTAACTTCATTAATATTAAGGCTATAAAAAAAGAAATTTATTATTAAATTCGTAATTAAATTATAACGTTAATAGTATATTCTTTTATTTTATAGCTATTTTATTAAGTAAGTTTGCTTTAAAATTAAACCTATTTTTTTATTTTCGACTTTATACCTTTTAATAAAATAGTTAGAAAATATTAAAAAAAAATGCCGTTAAACTCGTTATTAAATTACGAATTTAATGCTATATTTCCTTTTTCTATAGCCTTAATCTTAGTGAAGTTAAAATAAAACGCATAAACTTTTTTTATATAAAAAACTAGGTGGCTCGTTTAAGTAGGTGGCCCTAGGGTTAGCATTTAATACTACTAACCTAGTATTTAGTAATATTAATATTAACTTAGTTTAATACTTGCCGAAACTAATACTAAGTTAGTTTAGTACTTGCTAATACTAATACTAATACTAAAATACTAAAGGTATTAAATACAAAAATTAAAAAATTAAAAAAAAATTAAAAAATTAAGATTTTATAATATAATAATATAATAATAATAGTAATTATTATTATTAAATAATATGCTTATTAAATATTTTTTTTTATTTAATATTAGTTAGGGTTATAAAATTAATTATTAGTTAATAAGTAAATAATTAGTTAAACTAAATTAATTTAATTAATTTCTTAATTAATTAATTTAATCTTAATCTTAGTTAACGACCTAAGTGATTAATTTAGTCTTAATTAGCCTTTTAAGTAAATAAAGATTAAATTAATTACTAATTAATTTAGTTAGACTAATTATTCACTTAGTGATTAATTTAAAAAAAAAAAAAAACAATTAATAAAACTAAAAATAATAAAAATTATAGTATAGCCAGGGTTGTAAAATTAATCATTAGTCAATGAGTGAATAATTAGTTTAACTAAATTAATCTGATTAATTTTTTGATTGATTAATTTAGTCTTAGTTTTAGTTAAAAACCTAAGTAAATAATTTAGTCTTAATTAGCAGGTTAAGTGATTAATTTAGTTTTATTTAGCCTTATAAGTGAATAAAAATTAAATTAATCTAATTAAATTAATTATTGATTAATTTAGTTAGACTAATTATTTATTTATTAATTAATTTAAAAAAATAAAAAAAAAAAATTTAATTTAAAAAAAATACAAACTAACCTAATAAAAATTTAAAAAATACAATTAAAATAGAACTAAAAATAATAAAAATTATAATGTAGTTTATTTTTAAAAATATTAAAATTTAAATTTATAAAACAATTTAAAAATTACGTAAGCAATATAATAATATTTTAAAATAATTCTAAAAATTCTAAAACTTTTAATATAAATTATTTAATAGTATTTATTATTAAACCTATTTTTTTTAATTTTTTATATAGTTGTTTTTAATTTTATTTTAATTTTTAAACCTTTAATTTTTTATTTTTTTTAATTAATTAATCAGAGTAAGTAATTAAAGATTAATTTAATTTAATTAAAGATTTAATTAGATTAATTTAGTCTTAATCTTAATCAGCAGGTTAAATAATTAATTTAGTTTTAATTAGCAGGTTAAGTGATTAATTTAGTCTTATTTAGCCCTTTAAGTAATTAATGATTAAATTAATCAATTAGTTTTTTAATTAAGATTAAATTATTCACTCATTATTTAAATTAATCTGATTAAATCACAACCCTAAGTATAGCTTATATTAAAAAATATTTAATTTTAAATTTATTAAAAAATAGAAATATTATGTAAGCAGAATAAAAATATTAAAAAATAATTTTAAAAATTCTAAAACTTTTAATATAAATTATTTAATACTATTTACTATTAAAGGATTTTTTTTAATTTTTTAATTTTTAATTTTTAATTTTTTTTGATTAATTAATCAGAGTAAGTGATTAAAGATTAATTTAATCTCATTAAAGATTTAATCAGATTAATTTAGTCTTAATTAGCAGGTTAAGTAATTAATTTAGTCTTAATTAGAGTTACGGCAGAACGAACCAGCTAGTATGCAGACCCTAGGATCTAAGGGCTAGAGGTGACTACAAGTCACTAGGCTGTCTGCCGTACTATATAAACCATACTAGATAACTAGGCTACCACCTTAGTTATTCGACATTCTTTTTACAGGGGTTATAGCCTAATGGGTATGGTATTGTGCCGTAATCGTCACATGTCACAACTGGCGTCCGTTATAGAGGCAAGGCTCCTAGTTAGGTTACCAAATGTATATTAATCTTAAGGTAAAAAAAAAAAGGGAAAATTTTGCAAGCTATCTACAGAAAATATAAGATATATAATAATATATATATATAATAGCTAGTAGGTCTGTTAGCTAGGTGTTTAAGTATTTAGGTAATCTAAGGTAATATAGGTAATATAAGAACTAGCTGTAACTACCTCCCTTTTTAAAAAAAAATCTTGCTTTAAGATTTAAACTTAGTATTTTTAGGTAAATAAGTTGTTACTTTTTAATAAAAAAAAAATTACTTTAAGTTTTTACTTTTTTGCTACTATTTTATAAGCTTTTAACTATAAAAGTATAATTAGGTTTTTTTATAATATATTATTATAATGTTATACTAATTTTACTTATATTTATATTTTTTTAATAATTTTTTTAATGCTATTTATATTTATATTAGTTTATTATTATTTAAGTAGTTTTTTACAAATTTGTTTTTTATTATAGCTTTTAACTATTTTTTTAGTTTTATTAAAAAACTTATAAAATTAAAGTTATTATAATAAAAATTTAATAATAACTTTAAAAAGTTTTTAAAATTACTAGCTAAATATTTGATAGATGCTTCCTAGGGTGTGTGTGTAATGTAATGTATTGACTAGAAGATGTAGGAGAAAAGGAAAGGCTAAGACTCTAGGTCTTGGAAAGAATTTAATTATAGACATGGTGTGCTAGCTGCCTGACAGCCGTCAGGCTGTCACAATGGCCTAATGGCTTAATGGTCAGTGGCATACAAATAACACGCGTTCTGGCGCGTGACACGCGATACACCCCCTATGGGGTTGTATTAATATTATTTTTTATTAAAATTTTATTTTTTTTAGTTTATTTAGTATTAAAGTTTTTTATAATATAATTATAAGATATAAATATATTTAACTTTTTATTTTTATTTTTTATTAAAAAAAAAAGTTATTTAAATATTTTTATAGTTAATTAGTATAATATAAGTTTATTAATTACTAATTATTAAGCACTTTTAATTAAAATATAATAAAGCTTATTTTTTTAATAATTTTATAATATTATTAAGTTAATAAATAATTTAATTTATTAAAAAGCTTATTAGTTACTTATAATTAATATTTTTTAATAATAAAAACTTAGTTATTAATACTAAAATTAAGTTTATATTAATACTAGTTTTTTTTTTAATTATATAATTTTAAGTTTGCTTTAAAATCTTATATATAATTTTAATATACTTATTTATAGTTTTAGCTATAAGTTATATTTTTTTTTATTTAATTAATTTTTTAGTAAAAGTTTTATAATATTAGCTATTTAGCTTATTTAATTATTATAGCTTAATATTAAAAATTTAAATAGCATTTTATAAAGTTATAATTTTATTAAATTATATAATAATAAAGCTACAGTAAAGTTTATTGCAAGTATTATGTTAGCTTAATTATTTTAGTAGTAATTATAAAATAAGCATAGTTATTAGTTAAAATATTTAATAGCAATTTTAGCTTATTTTATAAACTTATAATATTTTGTAAAAAATAGTTTTTATTTAATTTTTAAAATTTTAGCTAATTTTTTAATAAATAATAAAATAAATTAAAAGCTTTTATTAAAGTTAATTTATTATAATAGGCTATATATTTAAAAAGGTTTTTTATAATATAAATATATAATATTATAAGCAGTTTTTTTTTTTTTTTTATAAGGTATTAATTATAATAACTTGCTTAGTTAGTTAACTATAACAAAAACAAACTTTTTTTTTACTATTTATAGTTATTTTTTTAAAATCTATAATAATATACCAAAATAAATATAATAATATAAAAATTAGTTATAAAAAACTAAAGGTTTTATTATAAATTACTTTTATAAAACAGCATTAAAAACAATTAGCTATATATATATTATAGTTTTTTATAATTTTTAGCTACTAATATTATAAAGCAACTAGTTTTTATATTTTGCTTTTTTTTAAGTAAGTAGTTATTATTTATTTATATACCTTTTTTAAAATATATATCAGGGTTATAAAATTAATTATTAGTTAATAAGTAAATAATTAGTTAAACTAAATTAATCTAATTAATTTCCTAATTAATTAATTTAATTTAATTAAATTTTTAATTAAATTAATTTAGTTTTAATTAGCCTTTTAAGTAAATAAAAATTAAATTAATTTAATTAAATTAATTAGTAATTAATTTAGTTAAACTAATTATTTACTTATTAATTAATTTTAAAAAATTAAAAAAAAAATTTAATTTAAAAAAAATACAAAGTAATATATTAAAAATTTAAAAAAAATATAACTAAAATAAAACTAAAAATAATAAAAATTATAATATAGTTTATTTTTAAAAATATTAAATTTTTATTTTACAAAAAAATTTAAAAATTATGTAAGCAATATAAAAATATTTAAAAATATTTATAAATAATTCCAAAAATTTTAAAACTTTTAATATAAATTATTTAATAGTATTTATAATTAAATGTATTTTTTTTAAATTTTTTATATAGTTGTTTTTAATTTTATTTTAATTATTTAATTTTTTTAATTAATTAATTAAAATAATTAATTAAAAATTAATTTAATCTAATTAAAAATTTAATTAAATTAATTTAATCTTAGTTTTAATTAACAGGTTAAGTAATTAATTTAGTCTTATTTAGCTTTTTAAGTAATTAATAATTAAATTAATTAATTAGTTTTTTAATTAAAATTAAATTATTTACTTATTATTTAAATTAATCTAATTAAATCACAACCTTGATTTTAGCTAACTTTTTTAATAAAACGCTTATACTGCTTTTAATATTAATAAAGCTAAATATTTAGTTTTAGTTTTAGCTCTTTAAATTAAATATAAATTAGTTAAATTTATTTAGTTTAAACTTTTTTTTCTTAACTTTTTTATATATATTATTTATTAAGGCTTTAATAGTATTAATCTGCTTTTAACTTTTAGTATAAACTTTTTTAATTATATAAATTAACATATTAATAAACGCGTTTAATATAGCTATAGCTTTTAATACTTTAATAGTTTTAACATTTTAAGCTTTAGCTATTAAAGCTTACAGCTTAATCTTATAAAATAAAGCAGTTTAATTAATTATATATACTTTTTAAAAAGCCTTTTTAGTTATTAAGCTATTAAAGTTTAAAAATACAATATAGCTAATTTTTATAGCAAAAATAAAATAAAAAGCAAAATAAAAACGCTTTTTAATTAAATAAATAGCTATTTTAGCTAGCTTAGTTAATATATTTTATATGCTTTTTTAAACTATATTAATTATAATAAATACTCTAAAGCTTTTAAAGCTTTTTTTAACAGCTATTTTAAAGCATTTATATTAAAACAGATAAAGTTTATTAAATATATTTAATTTGCTTTTATTGCTTTTTTTATTATAACTAGCAATATAAAACTTAATAGCTTTTATTAAAAAAAACTAATAATATAACTAGTTTTTAAATTAAAAAAGTTAATTAGCACGGGTATAAAAGTATATAACATAGTTTAAATTAAAAGTAACTTTTTTTTTAGCCTGCTTTTAGCCTTATTTTTTAACTTTGCTAGCAATATTAATAATATTATTTTTAGCTATAATAATAAGGTTTTAATTTGTTAGTTTAAAAACAGAGTTTAAAATAAAGTTTAAATTACAGCTTTAGCGTTAATTTTTTTTTTAAAAAAAAAGTAATAAAATATGCTATACTAGGTTTTTAGTTTAACTATTATGTATTTATATAAAATTAATTAATTAATTAATTAATTAGGATATAAAGCTTTTTAGCTAAAAAATAACTTTAAGATTATTATAACTAGCATCCGTTATAAAAGCAAAGTTTTTAGTTAGGTTACTAAATATATATTAATCTTAAAAAAAAAGAAAAAGGGAAAACTTTATAAGCTATCTATAGAAAATATGGGATATATAGTAGTGTGTGTGTGTGACGGCTGGTAGGTTTGTCAGCCAGGTGTTTAGGTGTTTAGGTGATCTAAGGTGATGTGGGTAATATAGGGACCAGCCGTAACTATTAGCAAGTTAAGTAATTAATTTAGTCTTAATTAGTTTTTTAATTAAGATTAAATTATTTACTTATTATTTAAATTAATCTAATTAAATTATAACCTTAATATTAGTTATTAAAATTTTAATACGTAATAATATTTATTAAATATAAAATCTTTTAAGCGTTAAAATTAATTATTTTTAAATAATTATATAATATAAAATTTATATTATAATAAAGTTTATTTTTTAAATTTTTAATATTAATAACTTTATTTTTTTTATTTTTTTTAATACTTTAATATTACTAGCTTAGTATTTAATACTATTAAATACTAAATTAGTTTAATACTTAGTAATATTAATATTAAAATTAAACTAATAATATTAAAGCTTAGTTTTAATACTAAAGACTAAATTGCTAACCTTAGGTGGCCTAGTTAAATAAAAAATACGTTAAACAATTTATTACTTTATTATTAATTACTTTATTAATATGCCTAAATTAACCTTTAATTATAAAAGTAACATGTAAATAACAATGTAAAACCATTAATATTTTTAAGAAGTTGTTAGGCAGCAAACTCGTTTTGTAATATCTTACTACCTTGAAGTCTTAAGTGCAATGAAGAGATTTCTGTGGCAAACACTATAATAGAATCTACCACGAGAACAGGCTTACAAGTATCCTAGACAATAACCTAGTTAGTCGAGCGCTAACCGCAGCGGCATTTTAGCTCAGTATGGCATTAAGGGAGTGTTAAGACTGTTAGTATAAGAGTATAATATAACATTTGTTAATGCACGAAGTTTTGTTGGAAGCCTCGTAACTATTTATTTCCTATATACGAGAACTCCTTTGTTTTATGTCATGGAGTTGTGACAGGGAGACACTGTCCTAGCGGATACTGTCCTAGGGGGTACTGTCTGATGTTTCCGGACACCATCTTATTTTATAAACACCGATATGTGTACTAGCATTCTTGATTAAGATTCTAGATAGAAGAGGAATCAGCAACTCTAAATAATTCGCCACGACGGAGATGGAACACGAGAACCGTCCTTCGGTATAGTTTTAGACCTGCTCGAGTACAATTTCAATTCGGCCCATGCAGGAATCTGTTAAGGCCACTGGCCACTTAGGATCAAGGCAACCAGTGCGTCGCGATGGTATTAAGCAAGTATATATCCCGCTTGCTTCGATATCTTCACATTCTGAAGATTGGAGTCTTAATTTGGTGTGTCTTAGGCTTGTTCTCAGCGTGTCTTAACAAATCGGTCTAGTAAGTCCGGCGCTATGATTGCTCCTCTCGAGATTCCGAGTTCTAGTCACCAGACGGGGATCGTGTCTAGGAAAAAGCAAGCCGTTTGTTGTTACAGTAATGAGAATGTCGAGCCGATTAAGGTCTTAAATATGGCAAAAAACTTATTCTAAACAACAGAAACGGCATCATGACCATATCTAGCGCTGTAATCAGTTAATCCTTATACCAATCCACTCCTTACTACCGTGTACTAGCTTAGTTTATAAACCATGAGGTAGGCACAAATTGACCTTCTCCAGCCTTTGTCTACCAATCTAAATGACCAGTAGAAGCGTGTGCGCAGCTGTTATACTGTTACATACCAAGCAAATCAACTCGCAGTAGGCGGTATGCTCCCATCTAGTCAAACCTTTAATTATAAAGTATGCTAGCTGCTACGTAGTTTTTCTACTACCTACGAATATCTTATGCTTGTAATAGGTCGGCAATTCACGGAAGGCTTGGCTTCGCGATGGAAGTACACTATTCGCATAGAAACTAGGCATGAGAAAAAAAAAAGAATAGAAGAAGTGGGGGTGTAGGCCACACACACAACACACATATCTCCTTTATCGTCGGGTTTTAACTCCCTAAAATTATATAGTATTACTGTAATTATTTATGATTTATATAAAGTGATTAACTAAGGAGTTTTCAAATAAAATAATAACTTAGCATAGTTATTATCTATTATAATATATACCTTTATATACTCCTAGTTAACTCTTATAATTTAGCTAATGATAAAAAAAGTAGATATAATAACCTTAGCCTTAACTTAGAAGTCGGATGTTTTAAAAACAGTGGCATTTACTCTTACTCTTCGCCACTTTTCTTATAAGTAAATCACAGCCCTGATTATGCCGCGAAATAATCTAGACCGATTAAATTGGCGAGCTCCGCTATACACGTGGTGCCTTCTCTGCTCTTTAAAGAGTGTGTGGCATTTCCCAACTGGTATAATAGTTCTGAAGTGCTACACGGAGAGTATTTATCTTAGAAATATAAATTACTGTGGTTTTAATAATGACTATTCATATCAACTTTACTATAGAGACCTGTGTACCTCAATGTGCTAGTCTATGCCGTTTCTCCTGACTCTGAGGTGGCGGTAGTGTTCTCATATAGTTCACTTCCTTTTTTAGGTCTGGTTCTGTGTCTAGCTCCCAAAGTGAATGTTCCTTGCTTACATGGTTTACTAGTGTCGGAACACTTCTACAGATGACGTCGACCTCGCCGTGCCTCCTGCATAGCACACAAGCGCTGGATGGGGTTGAGTTAGCCATAGTATTTGCGACGAAGAAGCATCAGAATGTGCGCCAACCTGGCAAATGTCGACTGGATGCCTATGAGGGAAGAAAGACGAAACTTGGCAGATCACTTACTACTCCCCCCTCTCTGTGTGACACTTTACTATGAACCGCTGCCCTAGATCGAAGTGATACTCCTTTGTAGAGTCACCATTCTCCGCCTGTGTGTTGGCGGCCAACTTCTTTTCGATATGCCAGTAGGTATTCGTTGTCTCCGGGTCCAGTTGAATCCTACAGGAAGGGCACTGACCATCACCTCCCGGGGCGAACGATCCCGAGAGTGGTAGCCCGGGCATACTTTGAAGCGTCAAACTATACTTACAAAAGAGCTCACCACCTCCCGAGTCACTGGAACGGTGGCTTGTCCCAGGTAGACTTATAGGCTGCGGGTATGACTCGAAACTTAGACGCTGGTACTGTTGACGGAGTGCGTCAAGGGAACCGTTTCGAGCTGCTAGTGAAGCCGCGATAAGTCGTTGGACGTCGCCGTGAGATAATGAATGACGATTCAATAGAGCCTCCTGCACTGCTCTACCGCGTTAGTCACATCGATAGATGCTATCGGAACCTCACTAAAAGGGACTTCTTTTCGCATGCCGTTACACCATCTCTCAGCCCACACAGACTCTCGAGCTGTAGCTCTAGTGGGGGAAGGGTATTAATGATACGACCCTCATAGGGCACATACAAACATCGATAACCGTCCGTTGGACTATAGATGCATGTGGTCAATGAATAGGCCATAGTGTTAGGCAAACATCCTTGTCCCCGATTAGGAGCGGGTGTCGTTGAACTATCATGAGGAGAGCATATGACAACATGAGAGCTCACATACGGGTGATAATCTGAGCTTGAAGTTGATTTTCAGTTATGACTAGTAATTATGTTAGGGTGTGGGACACTAGAAATTGAATACTCTAGGCTGACTCACGATCACCCATGGCGAATCGTTTGCCCATATGTCCGGCGCCATTGTTATATTCTCTTCTGACTAGAGATTCGGATCGCTCCAACGATCGGCCTAAAGCTTCACCATAGTCGTCGTCGCCACCTCTGCCGTCGTGGGGGCGGTGGTGTCTCTCGGCCTCCGGTTTCTGGTTGTGTTTGTCTGTTTGAGCGACTTGCTCCTTGAGCTTGCGGATCTCGTCGTCCTACCCTGACATTAGCAATGCAACAAGTTGAAGAGGCAAGGTGCCCTGACCTGTTTTGAGTCCTTCTTTTGTTGTTTTCGCCTCTCGTTTACACGGTCCCATAGATTGATAGACGCCGTGAAGGTATTGATCAGAGTAGAACAGAGGCTTGCTACTACAAACGTGTTCTAAATTGCTCGCTCATCAGCGAGTGTTTAACTGGGCGTGCTGTAGAGTAAGGGGATAACCACCTTCAGCCTTTTCTCTTCAATCATGCCGGCTAGACTCCAGGGGTTTGACATAGTAACGGGACACGCACTGGTGTTGCTGCTGTTGGCTAAAAGATCAAGAGAAAGGCCTGGGGATATAATCTCAACTGGCGTTCGCCTGGACCAGGGACTTTGCCTTTTATGATAAATCCTGGATGCGACCAGTACTAAACGTTGTTCAATATCCGCCTCAGTATTCGAGAGAAGGTGCTGGTATCGAGTGCCGAGAGTAAGATATTATTAAGGAGGGTGGGTAGTCAAGATGTCGCGGGATTTAAATAAATGGAACGCGACTGAGGCCCGACTGGCGCGATATCCGAACGTATTATATCGTCTGCCTGACCGCATTGATAATGCCTCGGGAATGTGGAATATTACTGAAGTTCTACTGGACGATGTGACAGAACTATTATCCCTGTGCAGCTTCGGAATGAAAAATGTCACACTCCCAAGTGCGATTGGTTAAATAAGAATTATTCCTGACCAAAACCTGGTTCCAGGTAGGTACACAACGTCCGTTTGGTAAGAAACTTCTATATATGCCGTAACACTGTATTCACAACTGATTCTCTTAATTGTAGCTCATCGACATTGTTAATTAGTATCACTATAGTTCTTCGGTGTTTGTAGTTATCCAGACCTATGCAATCGGGGGAAGGGGAAACATATAGAAATGTGTTTGTTCGGCATATCCAAGAGCATGAAGTGTGGCTTTATATACCCCTGCTGATATGCAAGGAAGAAAATGTGTTGGGGTTGCACAGCAGCATCATGTTCAGTGAAACTGGAGAATTGGGCATCTCGACCCCAAGTCTTTATCGAACGCCAAGGACAAATAAGACGTCTCGTCGAAGGGTGGTATGATCAAGAGGCATTGTACTTTTCATCGTTTTACCAGTTTGGGAAGTAAACCACGTATTCATAGGAGCATCTCCTCGTCGACTAACTCGGGTAATTAATATCTACATGAACCAACATGCGAACTTGAAAAGATCTAAGGTAGTGTGGCTCGATCTGGTAATCTATATTCTGTTGAGATTGACACATGTGGCTGGACTACACGTGGATGAGGGCAGCCTCTTGAAGTTCATGGTAAATATGGGGTAAAAACGGTGTATGCCGAAGCCTCTCCACTAGACTGGTTCATATAACTTATACCTAGTGTATAGTAGTGTAACGAGCCGAATACCTAATGGGTTTCTTCCCGAGGCTAGTCCGTGTTATAGCTCAATCCAGATGTTATAATCTCCGGTATACCTACACTGCTGCACTGTTGAGGCGCTCGATACTACCTACTTAGTGCACGTAATTGCTAATTGTCCATTATAATTCCCAATTTTCATTAACTAGATTTATCGGCCCAGGCCGGTAATGAGTAATGATAGGTCGAAGCGATAGGCTCACGTCAGCCCCTGAGCATAATCCTTGACTAGACCCCAACCTTGCTAAGAGCTGGTGAGTTTAGCGCAAGGAACGGGCAGTTGGGTCATGGTGATCGTCCATCCACCTTACCATCGCTGGTAGTAAGTGGAGAATAGCCAAAAAAAGCCGATAGTTAACTGGCTAAGATGTCGGCGTTCATCTCATGCTTCATTCCTCTTTCGCGGTTGGAGGATAGCGCGCGACGTGCTAATGACTGGAGATAACAGACACGAGGTGAGAGACGGCATTTGGAAAAAAAAAAAAGGCTAACAGGGGACAAAAAGAGTGACGAAGACAAAAAGAGGATAAGATGACAAAAAGACAAAAAGAAAAAAAAAGAAAAAGAAAAAAGGAAAAGAGAAACGCGAAAGGGCGGAAGTAGAGGGAGTAAGAAAGAGAGAGCAAACGTGACAAAGGATTGAAAAAACACAGCATCACTAATAATAACCTAGTAGTTTAGAGCACACCACAGATCTTTCCGAGTCGAGTCAAGTATATTCCTCCTACTTATCGACCTTCTAAATCCCTTCCATTGTTGTCTACGTGGTCGATCTCTCTTATTTGTATTTCGGGATGGGTTTCGTTACGCCTCACCCATTCCTATGCTCTCTTCTTACCTGATCTGCTTACCACAGACTTGTATATTCTCCCTCTCATAATATCCGTTCTAATTCTATTGATTTCTTTTGGACCTGAAGTATGGTCCTTAATGTACTTTACACGTACTGAAACCCAGGCTTTTTTCTTCCTGCGCTAATCGCGCTCCTTGGAAGATCCTAGCCCTACTGTCTGTCCATGGATATATTCGGCTTTGATAAAAGGTTACTAGAAGAACAAGTTGGTGTCACCTTGGTTAGCTTGACGGCGCAAAAGTGGTGTTTTCTTGCAGAATTTCATTATACCGACCGTCGGATCAAGCTCGATTAGTCGTGCTACTGGCTGTGCTATTGTTTGTTGGTGGTTTTCTACATCCTATCGCTGATGATGCCGACTAGTCGGCAGCGGCCACGGCGCCATTCTCTCTCAAGCGGTGATGAATCTTTTCATCCGCATCCGGCCAAAGCAGACGGCCTTCCAAGGCAGGACAGTCGGAGGCGCGCTCGTCTTCCCCGCTCTAAATCTACGTCAAATGTATTTGATGCCTTTAGTCGTCCCCCAGGTACTGCCGACTACGACGGGGGTAACGTGGCGCTCGAGCAGGTAGATATAGCTACTTTGCGCGAACTGGCTAATGTCTTGAGAACAACTGGACCACCGCCTGATCGTCCTGTCACCCATGATGATTGCCTCAGACTTTCGGGTTCCGGTGAACCTAGGAGATGGTCCCTACAATCACTTCGGCGGAGTAAGCGCATGAAATTGCAAAGACACTCCTTGCAGTCGCATCTTCCTGAAAGCGTTACCCCAGGTACCACGGCAGACGGTTACCGCTACAACGCGATATCAACGCCTATTCCAAAGAAGAATAATGCCGAGAACGGGCCATGGTTTCGATCACAATATCCTGTTTTCTTACCAAAATCACAGTCACCTCCATCTCGCCCCCCCTCCAGTCCTAGTGCATGGCCGGAAAGGAGTTCTTCAAAAGCGGTACCATTCTCGGGTACGGAAAAGGGAACCACGACCGGGGGCCTGAAAAACTCATCTCACTCCACCTCTCGACCTATCGACAAAAATCATTCCCGATCTAGGGCATTATCAAACAGGGTTAGCACGGATCGTCTGTTGAGGGCTATGCTAAACCCGGTAGATGAGGGATACGAACATGATCTCAGAAACTCTTTGAAGATGTTGGGTTCCCAAAGAAATATGGCCATGGACCCGGGGGAGATACAAAACTTACCGCTAACGGCAGTAGACGAGGAAGAGACTGATCGATTCGGACCAGAACGTTCTACGCAAACTGCACTAACCCATATAGCTTTGCCGACGAACCTATCTCAGGATAATATACGGAGGCAGACTCCTATTGTTTCTTCCAATGGCGTAGGGTCACCACGCTCACCAGGCAGATCCCCTCGACGACTAGCGAATATACACATCCAGGCTAGCTTAGCGGTGCCGAAGGAGAATCTTGCTCCAGAATCGCCTGGATTTCCGAACATGCTGGCAACTATGACCTTTCCTAGTCCTCCTAAGGGTTCACGGCCATCGTCTTCCGCCAGTACCGTTCCATCTATAGCAGACAGCCCTGGCTCTCGCCCTGTGGTTCAGCCGCGAACATCGAGTAGGCGCGCCGCCACATCGACATCGGTGTCCGCTGCTTCACTGAACGAAATTGTCATGCAGAGACGGCCGAGCACTCGACGTGTAAAATCTGACAGATTAATGCAAGTTGGGACCATAGCCAACTTGGATACTGCTATGATTGAGGCAGATTTGGTATCACGCCCGCCTACTGCACCTGTCGAGAGTTCAGCTCTGTCATCAGATGCAGTTGGCGAGGTAGATCAAGGTTAGTATTATTTTTCTTTTCGATATTATCCTAGCAGGTTGCCTGAACAACGGATGGCCTTGGCTGTTATTTTCAAACCCCAGCCACCGTTTTTTTCCCCGTGCCAGTTGCCGCGTGTTTCTGATTCCGTGGAGCCTACGGACAAGCCACTGATCTATGTCTAAATAGGATTGACCAGCCACTCTGGCCCAATTGGACTATCTTGCGAGGAATCAATAGCGCCATCTTGTGGTGGGGGCGAGGAATGCCAGCGGGGATCATTAGCCAGTCAGCTCACCGCCACGACCGACTCTACGCGGCAATCTACCTCTACGTACAATTCATCTCGCTCCTCATCCGCGAGTGAGCTAAGTGCCCAAAACAAGTCGACTATCCTTCCTCAGAAGACGCACGGCGACACAACATCAATTCCCCAACTTGTCGATTCATCGATATCGGAACGATGTGCGGATGTGGAGGACACAGATTCCAAAACGACCGCTACTGGCAGAAACGGGGTAGGCTTGGCCGAGGCAGACAATCTAGACATCGATGAAAAGTACGAGGAACCCAAAAGACCTAATCTACGGGTCTCTACTACGTTAGACCAGAATATCGAGACCAATCAACAACCACAAAGTATCATCGAGAGACGCCTGGCGCGGAAGGCCAAAGTTCGCGAGTATAAAATCCGTGACCTCGATGCGTCCCGGAGTGACGTAGTAGATTCACCTATTCTAGGATACTTCCCTCCCCATTTACCGGAGCGCGATTTATCGACCCAAGGACCCTCAGCCCTGATCAATGGTCTACGGAGGCCATCAACATTAAGCATGGCAACTACTATAAGTGAGGCGTCTAATGAGACTCTTCGAAATACTGATGCTAAGGCGCCCACTGATTCTCACCCTGAACTCCCGTTGGGGAAGGATCAAAGCCAGATAGAGGCTGCCAGAGAAGCATCGCGTACGCCGAGCGCTCAATTGAAGATCTCCGCGATCAACACCACCGACATCGAGCCAATTTACCCCCCATCACCACGCTGGCATACAAGTGGGATTACCATGTCCCCTGTCATGGTGGTGGCTGATGTCGAGTCACGACCGGGTTCGCCTACGTTACGATTTTCGACTCTGGCGCGGCCGGATTTATCTAGTCCGAGGGTGAGGCTGAAACCGCTCAAGATTAGTCAGCACTCACGGCAGAAATCTCTTTCCGTGACGATAAGCCGAAATCCCACTACGGGCGCCATTGAACGTAGTGCCTCGGTTCCCATTGATCCTAAGTTCAACCGGCGTAGTCTCATGACTATGCCTACGCCGCCTATGTCACCAGAAACTACGCAGGTTTCTAAGCGCCTATCGCTGCCACCGGTGCAGCTGAATCTTCCGGTAACACCGTGGGCACGAACACCACCGTCAAGGTGCCAAGAGTGGCAATCTTCACAACCAGAAGATCAAGAAGCGGAAAGTGGGCTACGAAGCATGACGCTGAAAGAACGAGTCATGCGAGAGAAATTACAAAAGGAGAAGGAGATCACGGATATCGTTGCCAAGACTGTTGGCCTACCACAGAAGCAGACAGTGTATCACGACGAACTGGACCCGTTACCTCTAGAGCAGAACAACACAGAAAGCCTCGAAAAGCGCCTCCAGCGCCTCGAGAGGAATAATGACGCATGGCTTTCTGCGATGAAGCCATTGCTGGAAGCCATGGCTAGAACTCTCGACGACATGCGGGTAGATGATAGATCTCGTAGCTGTGAGTGACCCGTTGAAGCAACCCCTAATCACCCTGTCTGGTCCTCGTGTGGATATATGCTAATACACTGATTCTTGGACCGCAGTGAGGATGAGCGACTTTGTTATTGATATGGAAGCTGAGGCGAGACGAGTAACACATAGTCGGCGTGGGGAGAGGGAGAACACGCTGACAACGTGGCAAGGCTTCAGCAGGATTGAAGGGGGAGGAACGAAGACAAAGAATGCGCTTATGTCTTCTCGCTCGACACCATTGAGCCCCGTCCTGCAAGAGCTTGATAATTCTCCTGTATCAAACGACAGAGCGGCGGCGACTCCAATAGACGCTAGCCTGTCTAGGAAGAAGGAAGAGTCGGGCGACTGGTCAGACCTCGACCCGCTCATCCGAGAGCTAGGCAGCATACCTCGCAAGTCCAGAGAAGAACAACAGGAGGCCGGCGAGAGTCGTGGGGGTGGTGTGACTGGGCTCAACCCGCTGATGCGCGAGTTAATGATTGCCTCGCAGTTGTCTGCAGAAGAGGTCACGAATGTTGGTTGAGAATATGGCAGCTCAAGTGTATTTAATGCGCCTCACCAGGCATAATATTATCGTTGCTGACAAAAACAGTATCGAACTAAAGCGTTTATAGTAGGTTCTGTGCCTGACAGGATCCTGGGTGATATTTTTCAGGTCGATGGCAACGAGTGGTAGCTAAACTTAGGTAGTGTCCTAGAATGTGAAATGCTTACATGAATTCGATATCGCGAACTGAGCGACCATTGAAGGCTGGGGATGTATTTTATGTTTGATGTATTTGAGGGTAAATGCAATTAGAAAGATATATCCTTATAATGGAACTACATAACCTCTGGAGCTCAGCTCCCTCTCACCCTGGTAGGTATCTATACTAGGTACCTAGGTAGTGTAGGTACATTATCTGGCTTTTATCACTGTGGGGCGCCGGGCAGCTGTGAGTGAGCATTGGAACTTGGTTACTTGTCCCTTCCGTATGTCCAGCCTGATACAAGGTACCAATAAGTGAGTAGGTAGGTACTTCGCAATAATTGTGACCACCTGTGCGGCTACATGCTACATTTCCATTTCCTAGATACTTACTTACCTATGGTAGTAACTACATATTTCCACCTCGGCACAACTCTCCAATTCTTCGTCCATAATTTCGTTATTCCAACGGTAAACCGAGGTCGCTGCGACTCTTACGGTGGACAAACCCAGCGGGGAATAGAAAACCGCCCGCCGCGCATCCTTGAGTAACATTGACAGACACTGACTCTGACGACGACATTGACACCGATAACCGGCTTTGACAACGACCCTTGTCCTAACCATTATGGACTTCGAAGCGCTCAAGGAGCAATGGAGCGAGGTCGAGGACCGAGATGGTGTTCGTCTCAGCTGGAACGTCTTTCCTAGCTCTCGTGTTGTTAGTTCTCCATCCTCGCCTTCGTCCGTTGTATATCATCTACTCACATTCGTGTCTCCAGGAAGCCTCTCGTCTCGTTGTGCCTATCGGCGCCCTTTACACACCCTTGAAGGAGAAGCCCGACACACCTATACTCCAATTTGAGCCTGTTACCTGCAAACAACCATGCCGCTCTGTCCTCAACCCTTTTTGGTAGGAACTCATCCCTCCCCGCCCCCTCCGGTCTTGGCCTCGCACCCTCCTATCAGTTGCTCTCTTCGTCTTGTTCCATTGGGCCTTGCTGTCTGTCTGTCTAGCTGACATGGGCTTCTCTCCAAATAGCCAGGTTGATGTTCGAGCACGCCTGTGGATCTGTCCCTTCTGTCTCTCGCGGAATCCTCTCCCACCTCATTACAAGGACATCAACACCAATGCCATCCCGCCTGAGCTCCACCCCTCCAACACCACCATCGAATATCGATTATCGCGGCCAGCTCCGAGCCCCCCAATTTTCTTGTATGTTGTCGATACTTGTCAGGAGGATGATAGTCTTGCTGCTCTGAAAGAGTCTTTGATCATGAGCTTGAGCTTGCTACCTGAGAATGCTCTTGTTGGACTCATTACATTTGGCACAATGGTAAGGTTTTATCTATCTTTGGCCTAGATACCGTAGAGAACTGAGTCCTAACTAAGCTTGTAGGTCCAAGTGCATGAGATTGGATATACTGAGTGCGCAAAGTCATACGTATTCCGAGGAAGTAAAGAATATGCCGCCAAACAGGTTCAGGAGATGCTCGGACTTCTTGCCCCAAGCCTCCGTCCTGGTATGCCACAGCAGCAACCTGGCCGGCCTATGATGCCCATGGGTCCTGCTACCAGATTCCTCTTACCCGTCCAGCAATGTGAGTTCCAGCTTACCAAGGTCTTGGAGCAGCTGCAGAAAGACCCGTGGCCCGTTGCGAATGATAGACGAAGCCTCCGATGTTCTGGTGTTGCGCTTAGCGTGGCTGTTGGGCTCTTAGAGTCGTCTTTTCAAAATGCTGGTGGTCGAATCATGATGTTCGCTGGTGGTCCTGCCACTGAGGGACCAGGGATGGTGGTTGGACCCGAACTCCGAGAGCCTATTCGCTCACATCATGACATTGATCGAGATAATATCAAGTATTATAAAAAGGCTCTCAAGGTAGGATTTCTTCGACATGCATAAATATTGATTCTCCTGCTAACCGGTAGTAGTTCTACGACAATCTCGCTAAGCGAACGGCACACAATGGCCACATAATAGACATCTTTGCTGGTTGCTTGGACCAAGTCGGCCTGCTTGAGATGAAGGGCTTGTGCAATTCCACTGGTGGCAATATGATTCTGACAGATAGCTTTACCTCATCTATGTTTAAACAATCCTTCATTCGGGTTTTTGAGAAGGATGCAGATGATAATTTGTTGATGGGCTTCAATGCCGTTCTCGAGGTCTTGACTACCAAGGAGCTCAAAGTTACGGGTTTGATAGGCCATGCCGTGTCGCTGAACAAGAAGTCGACGTCGGTAGGAGAGACAGAATGTGGTATCGGTAACACATGCTCGTGGAAAATGTGCGGCATTGATCCAAACGCTAGTTATGGCATCTATTTCGAGATTGCCAGCCAAAGCGGGCCAACCCAACATCAACAGGGTCAACAGAAAGGCATGATGCAATTCCTTACATATTATCAACATTCATCCGGGCAGTTTCATTTGCGCGTAACAACGATCGCAAGGAATCTTAGCGGGCCTGCCGGCGACCCGGCTATCGCCCAGTCCTTTGATCAGGAAGCAGCTGCTGTTCTGATGTCAAGGATAGCAGTGTTTAAGGCCGAGGTTGATGATGGCCCTGATGTGCTACGGTGGGTAGACCGTATGCTCATTAGGCTCTGTTCACGGTTCGCCGACTACAGAAAGGATGATCCCTCGTCCTTCCGGCTTGAGAAAAATTTTACTCTATATCCTCAGTTTATGTTCCATCTACGGCGGAGCCAGTTCCTGCAGGTCTTCAATAACTCGCCCGATGAGACGGCATTCTATCGTCACGTGTTAAATCATGAAGATGTCAGCAACTCCTTGATTATGATTCAACCCACGCTGGATTCATATACCTTTGATCAGGACGGCGGTCAGCCTGTCCTGCTAGACTCGACATCGATCCAACCGACACATATTTTGCTGCTCGATACCTTTTTCCATATTCTGATTTTCCATGGCGAGACTATCGCGGAGTGGAAAAAGGCCGGTTATCAACTGCAGGAAGGCTACGAGAACTTTGCTGCACTACTTGAGCAACCAAAAGAGGATGCAAGGGTAAGAAGAATGCGCCCCCCATGTTGAATGTTGGTTACATTTACTAAGCCGAGATAGGATTTAATTGGTGATCGATTCCCGCTCCCTCGATTTATCGTATGTGATGCTGGTGGCTCACAGGCTCGTTTCCTGCTCTCCAAATTGAATCCGTCAACCACACATACGACAGGGGCATACGGCGGTGTCGGTGCACAGACCGCGCAGACTATATTTACGGATGACGTGTCGCTGCAGACCTTCATGGATCATTTGATGAAGTGAGTAATTGTGTATATCATGCTATCCGTAACAGGCCATGACTGACAGTAACAACAGGCTAGCTGTGAGCGGTACTAGTTAAGGGATGTTATGGGGACTAACACTGCAGTTGTGGTATCTCTAGAATGTGGGACGAGTCCTATGGCAGGGTCAGTGATAGCTGCTAAAACATATATGAATGCTCACCTACTTGACCTCTCCCGTCGTGCTTATTCAGAGCTAGACTTTCTAGAATGGGGTTTCATAAACTGGACTTATCACCTTTCTATCTACTCCCTTTACTTGCCCTCAAAGGATATGATTATAGATAAAAGAAAGAAAGAAGTTTCTAATGGCAGCTTGAGCCACCTACATAGGCATCAGCAGATTCTTTATTGTTTATTGCTGTAATACTTAAGGTACGTACATACATACTTGTGTAAAGCATTTTATCATGTGGGTGTTATGTGCATTTATTTACTCTATGGCTGGTGTGTTGCATTAGGTATCCCTTATGTACTGAGAGACCCAACCTATGTGCTATATAGGGATACTCTAAGTCGCCATAAATCTTCAAGGTTGTTAGAAAAAGTATGATATAAAGATAATTGAGAAGGTGGGTAGACCGGGGGTGAACTTGGGACGGAATTGGTAGGGCGATGCGGGGCAAAGGTCCTTCACGAACCCCCCCAGCTCCGCCGGACCGTCGACAGCCGTCGCCCACCGTCAGTCGCTTGAATTTTCTTCCAACCCTATCTTGGCCCGAAACCCACAAACCATTTTCAACAACTTCGTAGGTAAACTTTCTGGTTTGAGGCGCGAACACACCACTACACGACGTCCACCACCAACTACCAGACTCTCGACAATCGACCAACATGCGTACGTCTTCTCGTCACCCAGCCCGTGCTGCGAATCCATTTTGAAGCTGTCACTGATATTGTTAACACAATTATAGCTCCCAAGATCGACCCTAATGAGATCAAGGTGATGTACGTGTGCACCGAACCCCCGGACAACCGCCCTGGCCTTTGTACATACATGCCGACATACTGCCACGATCCCTACACATACTTGCTATACCTCGCGAAACACAATTAACTGATTGGTATCGTACAGTCACCTTCGAGCCACCGGAGGCGAGGTTGGTGCTTCGTCGGCACTAGCCCCCAAGATTGGTCCTCTCGGTCTGTCGCCCAAGAAAGTTGGTGAAGATATCGCCAAGGCAACTGGTGATTGGGTAAGCAACGACGACTCCGTAACCCGGCGCGCGTCGCTGTGAGTCGCTTTTGGTAGGAGGGTGGAGGCTAACCGAGGGAAATCTTCAACGTATAGAAAGGACTGCGAGTTACTGTCAAACTCACCATCCAGAACCGTCAAGCCGCCGTATCCGTCGTACCCACAGCTTCCTCCTTGATCATCAAGGCCTTGAAGGAGCCCCCACGCGACCGAAAGAAGGAGAAGAACATTAAGCATTCCAAGAGCGTTCCCCTCGAAGATATCATCGAGATTGCCCGAACAATGCGGTTCAAGTCCTTCTCCAAGGACCTTGCGGGTACCGTTAAGGAGATTCTAGGCACAGCATACAGCGTAGGCTGCCAGGTTGAGGGAAGAAGTCCACAAGCCATTACGGAGGATATCGACAGTGGCGCAATTGAGAGTGAGTTGATGATGCGCTCTTCCTTTTCTTAGATGCTACGTGGACTCGATAAACTGACGCGTGACTCGTAGTTCCCGACGAGTAAATGAAACGCACTATGGGCTGGACTGGTGAGGACTGAAGATGTTTATTTGTGCTGCATCTTTTACAGGAGTTCAGGAATGGCTTCGCACTAGGCTTTGCCGGAGCCTTCTCAATTGAGAAATGAGAATAAAATTCATGATACCGGCATTCGAGGTTGTTGGTGAGATGGTGATTCCATGATGCTGATAAAAACGACCTGATGACTCTTCACTTTCTGTCCTTTCGGTACCGCAACCCTTGCCTACACTCCGAAATATACCTCGTTCACCATGGTATTATTTCTATTTTACGTCAAGGAAGAATGAATTAAGCCCAGCTACTCACCGCGGCCTCTAGCGCAATGGGGGTCGAGGTCCATCTATTCATGGTCTACATATATAAATCTGACAGAAAAAAACAATTGTACTATCATCGAGGGACTGTTGACAATTGAGTGTGATCAGAAGACGCAAGCTTTTCTCGAAACGCTTCCTGTCTTTGTCGTATCACCTTATTTTCCTAGCTTAATCTAAGCTTTAATCTAAACTAACCTACCACTACCATCACCACCATAATCGGCTCAATGATAATAGCGAACTTTGCGACTCTACGGATAGATACGATGGCTCCTCTCTCGTGGACCGGTGACCAATTAGATGAGAAATTTTAATAATTTTGGTTACCGTAGAAGCGAGAAGGATAATCAGTTTCTCATCGATCGACACACTCTCTGCCATAGTGTATAAGTCTCACGTCAGGTAAATCAAATGGACCAATCCCCTATATGCTATGGGAACAGCAGTCCTGTTAGTTGGGCGAAGCTGACGTGTGTCGTTTCAAAGGTGGATAGTAGGGCTTGTTGGGCTTATTGGACGACTAGCTTTCCGCTTGGTGCTTGAAAGCTCAATTACCTATCCGATAGGTAGAATGGTTGGCGTTTCCTTTCTTTCTTTTTACCTCGCGAAACAGCCTCTGCTGTTTTCGCCTTCATTTTCGCCTCTGTTTTCGTCTGGGTATTAAAACTCCCCTGCGCAGCTGGGCCACCGCATTATGCTTACAGGGAAACCCATGCGAGATATACAAGATACGCACTTTCCACTAGTAATCTGACAGTTTGTGCATCGGCAATTGTAACACGACGTCTCGCAGTATGTGAGTAATGGGTATACATAGACAGCTGATTAACAGGTATAGGAAATGGACTTCTTCTAACGAAAAAAAAAACCCCTAAGAAACATGTAGTTTGAAGCTGTTGCAGATATAATCGTATTGTCATTAGCACACACCAACTCATAAGTCTATCGTGTCTGCTATGTACAGAATATCTATATCTGTTTCATCGCCGGCCATGTACTGGGGAGTTTGCGTTATGACATCAAGTTATTGTTTGACTTGGGTAAGCGGGCTTGCTGCCGCCCTATAACAAAGCATTAGGTAGGACAGGCTCAAATTGCTAGAATTAGTTGGTAAAATGGCCGGCCACACTAATAAGCATACCTTTTTTCTCCATATGAAGCATCTATTAGAATCCTGTTTTTCCCTCTCGCCCCAGGATATAAAGGATAGGGAAATGCGCAGCAAACATCTAAGTACCGGCAATCCGGCACCATATGAATCTTCCATTATTGTGTTATATTACACACCTACGTTCCCTATACATGCGTGGGAGTGTGTGATGTACCATGACATAGGTTGTTAATAGCCCTCACACCGTTTATTCTCTTGGTTTGTTTGTTTAACCATTCATATTTTGTTTCATTTTATTTTTTGTTATTATACTTCTATTTGATACATACACATACACTGTAGGTATATATTATGTGTATGTGTTTGAAATAGGTATGTATGTGCTAGTATGTATACTGATTCTACACCGATTGCCCCTTGTATCCTAGTAGAGGTTGTGACATCAACATACAAAACCAAATATATGAATTAAAACGTTTTAATCAATACACATCCAACATTTAGGAAACAAGTCCTTGTTGTCTTCCTTAAGGCAGCTTAGTACTTTTTAAACTAGATACTAGTATACAGGTTTACATATATAAATGACATGTATATGAATTCCCTAACTTAACATAAGCACTTAGTTATTGTGTAGGAAGTTGAAAGTGGGCTATGTAGGTAAGTAGGTACATATAGATATGATTTAGTGCGTCCTACCTTGTGTATTTATTCACCTTATCTGCTTGTATGTGTATACAACACGTGTAATACCTAGTATTTGTCTGCCTCCTGCTCCCATGGAAGTGTTATAATTGCACCAATCTACTCATGTCTAGTACTTGTCGTGTTTACCAGAGATAAATGTGCAGCTTCATGCTAGGTACACAGTTTCCTGTATGCACATGTATAGGTACATGTATTCATTGGTACATGTAGGTGTGCCGCAGCCTGTGGTAAGTACGCACCACCTAGGTGCACTAGCCCACTAACACTGCCTGCATCTCAGTCGGCTTACTTAGTGAACCGACTACCCAGCTTAGTCTAATCAATACCACATTCTTCATCTCACTTCTTTGTTCGGTCCAAAGTCAATCGGCTCGATTATTTTAGTAGAGACGGCCCTCGAAACTTTAACTTCCCGTTCTTTGGTAGGTAGACAGCCCCTCTTAGCGTTGGGGTTGTTGTCATAACAGGGTTCAACCCGTCGCGTCTTGCCGCCAGACGTCTCGAGGTCGTTGTCTTCGTCTCATTCATTGTGTCTTGGTTGTCTTCGCGTGTACCGGATTGGTCTGTCTGGCTGTCTGGCTGTCTGGTTGGCTGGCTGGCTGGCTGACTGACTGTGCTCTGTCGACCCGAATAAACGAACAAGCCAACTAAATCAAGCCGGTAGTTTTGCGTCGTGGCAGTCCTTGCTCCATACCAGAGAGCAGATTGATATCGACGTCGTCTCCGACGGTTCACCGGCGAATGAATGGTGGTTTGCCGTCGACGCTCCGGAGCCTCGCCGCTGCTGTTCTGCTGCGGCTGGAATTTGCCCCTCCAAATGTACATCGCTCAGCTGCCGTAAGCCGTGCCCTGGCCAGCAGGCTATCATGAAACCGCGCACCGAGAGACTTCTTTCTTTCACGCTCCCTCTCGAGCTCTTGATGTTTTCGTTATAGCGAACGAGCCCAGATGTTGCCACTAATGCAGAGGCACCCCATGGTGCATCACTCACAACCTCATCTAGACTCTCCGCCTCCGCCACGCTTCATGTCGGACCAACAACATCAACACCACCAACACCACCAACACCAACGCCAACACCACCACCAGCATCAGCACCTGCATCAGCAATCTTACGGCCATCTTTCCTTCAACAATGCCAACGCTCGCTCGTCTATCTCGACCCCGCCCGCTTCCAGCTTCGTTCCCCGTTCCGCCATTCCCCTTCGTTTATCGCGACCTCCCGCACCGCTGTCCCTACACACACCGCCCAACGCCCATTTAACGCCATCTCATCCGGCCGAGCATGGAGAGCATCGACTGAGACGCAAGACCCCCAGCGGCACCATTGACGCCGGCTATGATGGGAATCCCACCCATCTGGCCTCCGGGCCTCCGCCCTTCAAGCACATGATCATGCCAACTCCGTCTAAAACTACCCCATTTGCTCTTCCCTTGCAGAATGTTTCGCGCCCTTCAATATATCCCGTAGCCTCTTCGGCTGACCGTTGGGCATATCCGTCCTCGCTATCCTTCCATCCCCCCGATCCTTCCGGCCTCCTTCCGCTAGATCCTAATATGATGCCGCCTTCGAATCCTCAGCATCTCAATTCCCATGAGTTTGCCACTCCTCTAGCCCTCGATTGCGCACCTAGCGGGCCAGTTGCGGCCCATCAGCCATATAACAATATGCCTCGTGTGCCAACCGCCCTGCAACCCATGTATCAACAGTCACCAGGGCCTGCTTTATTCCACAACGGCGGCGTGCTTCCGGCCGCCGTGTGGCCCGAGGCCAATCTAGCCGGTTATGCCCATGGCTTCAATCCTAGGGCTGCCGCCTATCACAATCTGTACTCTTCCCGAGCTTTCCATCACCATGGGTCTGATGCCTTTGTCGCACCTTTTTCTGCCATGAATCTTCGACCAAGCTATGAACCACATCATGCTTCCATTCAAGTACCGTCCCAAAAACTCGAATCCCTTACCTTAGAATCTACGACGTATAAAAACAGTGAACCTCACGCACATGGGGCTCCCTCGCCTGTTCGGTTTAGAGAAAAAGTCCTCACACATGCACATCGTTCATACGTTGATCTTCTAACGTATCTACATCAAACCAAGAAGTCTCCGCAGCAGTCTTCTGGTCCTAGGGCTGCATCCAAAATGATCATTTTCCCCAAGCTTCCCAAAAATTCAAGTTATTCGAGTAGTATTTTTCCTTTCCAACATGGCCAAACTGAGTTAGACTATCATAGTATCAGGGGTGGAAGCCTTCCCATGACCTCTCAAGCTGAACTACGTGCATCATCACATATGCCGTCGATAAATAATCATCATTTACAGGGAGTGAAAGCCCAACACCCAGTATCATATCATATGTTTGGAGCCAATAACTTACGAACCTCCGATTCCAGCCATTTGGCGCGGGACCATATTCCTGTTACGCCTCTCACAAGCGCTAAGGCCGCTATTGAGATGCTGACTAACTTGTGTGAGCAGAGTGACTGGAAATGGATTGATGGGATGCTCCTAGGTGGTTGTCTTCACTACGGCCTTGAGCGGTACGAACAGTCGCTAGAATGGTTTCAAAGAATTATCTCTCTGGACAGCAGGTACGTCCTCTTGGACTTTTATTTTCCTCTCGTGTCCTACCTTACTGATCTTGTCTCCCGTAGTCATGTCGAAGCCATGTCAAATATGGCCGCTTCGCTTTATTGTCTTAATCGGTGGGAAGAGGCTGAGAACCACTGGATGCAAGCTGTTCGTAGGCAGCCAGTGTATTTGGAGGCGGTAGAGCATCTAGTGCATCTTCTGTGTACGAGCCACCGGAACAAAGAGGCGGTTGAGATCATTGATTTCGTTCAGCGATCTCTCAGACTTCCCAATAGCCCATCAAGAAATAGCACAGGGATTGACGTACACACTGGTCCCAATCATTCAAGTTGGAATTCTGGGACAACGCGACCCTTAACTCAATCGGTCCTGGCTTCCGACATGGATCGGGCTGAGGACCAGGAAGCCCCGGGTTTCGGTCTGAGTGGCTACTCCCTTCCCGCTAGCGAGAATGGCCGGATGATTGCGTTAATTCATGCCAAGGGAAATATGCTTTATGCTTTGAAAGATATCGATCGGGCTTCCGACGCCTTCGAGGAGGCCGTCTTGATCAGCGCGGGAAAGTCGCTTCGGTGCGTTCGGTCACTTATATGTAGGATCCAGTCTGTTTTATCGAGGCCCCAGTTGCCCAACGGGCTACCCACGCCATCATCTAGTCCGCTTCTGCTACCGCCGGGAGAAGCAAGACATACAGCACGGTTAGTATTTGCCGCCAACGGTGAGCTTCCTGGTTTACGGTACGTGCCCGACGGCGTGCCAAAGAAGTCGGCCATATCCACAACCAGCAATTCACTCTTATCCTTGGCGAAGATTTTCCAGGATGCCATGTCCAACGGTGGTTCTTATCCCAAATTGCTCCAGCAACCACCTGGAGTTGGCGATATTCTGGCCTTGTATTACTTGTCGCTCTCACTTTCTGAAAGCCCTTCGACTGCCAATAATGTTGGTATCCTTCTAGCTAGTATTCAGCATACGCGCGCAACTAGTTCCCCCCGTACGACAGAAAGCCCTAACACTGCTCTGATCGGTGGGATCACACCTGGCAGCGGCCTTGCTTTGGCTCTTGCCTATTACCACTACGGCCTTGGTCTAGACTCAAAACATGTGCATCTTCACACAAATCTTGGGAGTTTGTTGAAGGACATTGGCCAACTAGATCTTGCCATTCAAATGTATGAGCGGGCTGTTGCATGTGACGGTACTTTCGATATTGCTCTTACCAATTTAGCGAACGCCGTGAAGGACCGCGGGCGTATTAGTGACGCCATCAAGTATTATAAGCGTGCTGTCAACTCGAACCCACAGTTTGCTGAAGCTGTTTGCGGCCTATCCACGGCGCTCAATTCAGTCTGCGACTGGAGGGGCCGAGGTGGAGTGCTCCTTGATCATGGACGGTATGACCGTTGGCACGTCGATGATGAGGGCATGTTGAAGGATGCCAGAGATGAAGGTCTAGGCAGCGGTTTGATGAAGAAAGTGGTTTCAATCGTCTCTAAACAGCTGGGGGACTCGTCTCAATGGGGTTTAGGCATTCTTCAAAACGGCGAGATTGATAATCTAATACGTCAATTAAGGGCTTGCGTGATAGATGAGATGGATGGCGGCGTAGGGCTCGAGGCCGAACTAAGAAACTGGGCTGGCCGTCCATGGGAGGGGTCTCGACTTCTTCGACTGATCGAACGCGCGACGAAGGTGATGGCACGACGCTGGTACATCGACCAATATGTTACCAGACAATCATCTACTCCCGAATATACACGTCCCAAACTTCCCGCACAGCTCCCTGTGCCCGCAGCACCAACAGTCCTCCCCTTTCACACGTTCACATGCCCCCTGACCGCCAAGGATATTCGGATGATCTCACAACGTAATGCAGCAAGGATAGCTTGCTCAACTCTGAAATCCCCTTGGTTGCCTAGCACGGTCTATCCTCCACCGCCGCCACCTAACCCACAGTTAAACATCGGTTACGTCTCTTCCGATTTTAACAACCATCCTCTTGCTCATTTGTGCGTTATGTCTCTCATGTTCGATGTTTTTCTCTCCTTCTTTTTTATGCCTTAGATACTAACTTTCTGTGTGTGCCCGTAGGATGCAATCAGTGTTTGGGTTTCATAACCCCCAGCGAGCTAAAGCAATCTGCTACGCCACAACTATCAGTGATAAATCCGTTCATCGACAACAGATCGAACGCGAGGCGCCCCTCTTTCGGGACGTTAACGGTTGGACCGCCGAACAAATCGTCCAACAAATCATAAAAGACAACATTCATATCCTCGTCAATTTGAATGGTTACACCCGAGGCGCGAGAAACGAAGTATTTGCAGCACGCCCGGCACCGATACAAATGTCATTCATGGGCTTCGCTGGCACGCTTGGTGCTGAATGGTGTGACTACCTCCTAGCTGATGAGACGGCGATTCCATCATCAACATTGCGACCGTTGAGGAGCAATATCGGCCTCGAAAACCTTTTCCGTGATGAAGAATTCAATGAGACAGAAGATTGGGTTTACTCGGAAAATATTGTCTTTTGCCGTGACACATTTTTCTGTTGCGATCATGCACAATCATGTGAAGCCGAGGAGAGGACCATCACTTGGGAGGACGAACAACGGCGACGCTGGAAAATGCGTAGGGAACTCTTCCCAAACCTATCGGACGACACGGTCATCATGGGAAATTTCAATCAGCTTTATAAGGTACCTTATTCATAAATCCCGATTGTTGGAGCATTCTCATCACCTTCGTCATTGTTGTTCTCTTCATCCTCTTTTACTAATATATTTGTCTAGATCGATCCCTCAACATTTCGTACGTGGCTTCGTATACTCTCCAATGTTCCCAAGGCTGTCCTATGGTTGCTCAGGTTTCCGGAGCTCGGGGAGAGCAACCTTAGAAAGACGGCTAAAGCATGGGCTGGAGAAGACGTAGCCGGCAGAATTGTATTCACTGATGTGGCACCAAAACAACAACACATCTCCCGGGCACGTGTGTGTGACATCTTTCTAGACACGCCCGAATGTAACGCACACACGACGGCGGCCGATGTCTTGTGGTCAAGCACACCACTTTTAACGCTACCGAGGTATCCGTACAAGATGTGCTCGCGGATGGCAGCGTCGATCCTCAAAGGCGCCCTACCCAAAGGTCCTGAGGGTGTCCAAGCCGCCCAGGAGCTTATCGCCTCGGACGATGCGGAATACGAAGAATTTGCAACTCAGCTCGCCGGTGGGTTGAGCTATGAACGCGTGAACGAAGAGTATTGCGAGGGGCGAGGCCGCCTGGCGGAGCTGCGCAAGACTCTATTTGAGGCCAAGTGGACCTGTGCCTTGTTTGATACACACAGGTGGGTATCCGACTTAGAGAGCGCATATGAAGAAGCATGGCGGCGCTGGGTCGCGGGCGAAAGCGGGGATATCCATCTATAAGGCATTTGGAGCTTAAGGCATCCTTGAGTGATAATCTCTTCATGCCTACTATTCCGTCGCTGCCCTCTCGTCCTAAGCATACACGGGCCCATCATTTGTATGGTGGATGAGTTGTACCGAATGCACGTCATTTCGTCGTACGCCTCAGCTTGTGTAGCCAAGACTTTGGATGGCGATGAACCGACGACTTGCCAAGATGATTCGACTTCATGGTGTTGGCAGTTCCGTTTATCGTTTTTTTTTTTTTTCCTGGTTGGATCGGAGTAGAGTGTTTTACACCGTATATCTGTCTTTCACCCATTCTCCTTACATGTTTATCGTTTTACCTCTGTTTAGGGTTACAGAGGCGAGGAATTACTCCAGGGAATCAGGGTATAGAGGTAACGGCGACTCGGACCAAGTGCTGGTAAGGTCTCGTTACTCAAGACAGGGAAATCAGTCGCCTCAATCGCGACGGAGCGGGCGTTTGTTTGGCAATTTTCATATGCGATGAACAGTGACATACTCAGATCCTCGGAACGCCTAGCGCTGAGGACGAATGTATTTTGGTTTTGATTTTGGAGGACAGCGATCCTGCGCTCCCGTGATTTTCCCACGACTTGTAAGTGCGTGCTCACAGTGGCTACAACTCAATATTTCGGCACTCGGTACTCGAGTAACCCCCACAGACATCCAATGGTGAGTAAGAACGATCAGCCCTATTAACCCTGCGTTATCCAACGATATATTCGCAATAGTAAGTTGGACACGAGGGCACCTCTTCCCCCTTCCCTCCGATGGGATTGGTTCACAATTCATCGTCCACCCTTTTCTTATTGGACTTCATCGTATATTTTAAGATAGTGTGATGTGACGTGCCGAATGAGTCGACTCCAGCGGATACCTTTGGGCATGAAATAATGGCTACGCACATATACTTATTCATTCAGTATTAGCTGTAGTTAGCCAGGCAGATAGCGTTAAAAGTAGTTACTAGAATAGCCCTCTTCCTAGGTAAGTGCGTAAGACGAAGTTGAGTTCCACACGTGCAGTTTATAGACTAGGTTGTAGGCTTTCAAGAGTAGGTACCATTGCTTATTATTCCCGGCTATTCGTTTCGTTCTTTTTTAGTTCAGCTGGGTTTGTTTGTCATGAATGTAGCACCAGCACAGGCTGCTGACAGCGGGAGTCTGTTCCTGCGTTCATACCTATGGGTGGGTATATGCGTGTCCATCATTTTAATGCCGATGGCTCCTCTATTAATATTGATGTCCCTCACCAGCCGGATTACACCATTGCTCCTCATCATCACCACTATCACCATTATCACTACCTTTACCCAGATAGACTTGATTGAGACTGCCTAGCTTCAGTCGCCCACGTCGATCGACTCCACATACGATCCGTTCATTCGTTGATGTGACTTACCATCGAGTCGGCGCTACTTGCCAGCGGGAGATGCTATACGGATTACAATATGGCATAGCACTGAATCGTCCATGATAGCAGGTATAGTCAATGGCAACCACAGCAACGATGATAAAACGAGGCTAAGGCTGAGTATCGCTTGGGTATACCTTTTAAAGTAAGTGGTGCTTATGTGCGTCCTCGCCGCGTTCTTGCGGCGACCAAGACCAGTGAGCGGGGTTTCTAGGTAGCAGTGCCGTTCAGCTTCGGTATAACGCTCGGAAGGGGGTGAGACATGAGATGTGAGGTGAGATCACGAATGATCTATTCATAGTATACACATATATACACACAAGAAGCACGGTTCACTCATTTTTCCTTGACATACCTTTCATTTTAGGTAAACGGGGCCATGAAACGCAGACAAACCCGAGTGTAATTTCAGAAGGAAAGCGAACTGAACTTGTGTGTTCCCGGCTGCATGTGTACGTGTAACCAAGACGGAAAATGACTTTGTCATGCGCTGAACCAACCGTTGGGGAGAAGGGAGAGACTGGACCCAAGCGTTTGGGACCGGGGAGCAGCCGGGGAGCAGCCGAGGGGAATGGTAAGGGGCGTGAGTATGTGAGGTGTGATTGTGTTGTTCTTCAGCCTTCAGCCTTCAGCTCGGGCAACACTTTTTATACCCTTGAAAATATCTACTATTATATTACCTTGCCTGTCTTACGGCCAAATATTATAGTCTGTCCGTAAACTCGGCTACTACACGTGCACGTGGCGACAGAGTAGTATTGTAGGTTTCAGCTTTGTTGATCGGGTATTCAAAGGAAACATTCGGTAGCATTTAGACAGGGAATATGGGGAAATGGAGATTATAATGCCTCCATATCATAACAATAGCAACAGCAATAACATGATTATTCCCAGATCTCGGCCCGTCATTTCTTCTTCTTCTTTTTTTTTTTTTTTTTTTTTGTTCTAGCGTCGATGACAGTGATGAATTGTTAGTTCGGAAATCTTGAAGCTAAGTTCCCAAGCAGGCGGGTCAGCCAAGAAGAAAAGAGGTAGAAGGTGGCTCAACGCCAAGGGGAGCCAGTTCCCCGTTGCAGCCGCAAGCATCCGAGGATAGGAAGAAGGGTTGATCAGACCCGGGAGAGTGCCTGCAGGTGGGCTGCAAAGACCGTTATTGCTTCTTCTGGCTGAGTATTTCATTTTATCTCAGTGTCATTCACTTATTCACTCACAATTACCATTATATTAGATTATTGTACCGCCTACACTATAGCACACCTCATGCCACCAGCCACTGTAGCTCTCTACCCTAGTCCACGTTATTGTCCGCACGAGGGACGCAGGGACAAGGACATGGACATGGGACAAATGAGTAATGTGGCATCTGAGCTATTTAGGAATCAGATGGGGGAGGGTAACGAAAAAGAGAGAGGAAGAAAGAAAGAAAGAGGCGCAGAACATTCGTCTACGGTAGAAGGTAAAGAGGGGGGAGGTATTGGTTATTCAGCACATATAAGATCTGCTGATATAGATATGCGGCGCTCTTATTATTCACCATGCTGTCTCATGTCTGTCTCGTATTCCGAGGGTGTCTACCCGGTTACTTGTATCAGTCAGCTGCACTGCATAGACATGGATTTACCTCATACTCTTTCTTCTCCATGACTTACATCACTTACCATACCACGAGAGTACGTGGGTGAGGCTTTTATTCGTCTTTCTGCGCTGTAAACCGCATTTGATCACCCAGCACATAATATCATCACTGTCATTCTAACTCTTCACTGACCGAGTTGAGATAAGTTTATCCCATCTGTGACATAGGTGATCATTTATCTTGCAGCTCCCCATTTATGATAGCAACTATTACAAGCTTGTCACAACCCTCTCATGATACGTCGAGTCTCTTACCGACTTTTCGTCAATGCCGGTATCAAGACGACTATTATGATCAAGGGACATTGAAAGTGAGTTCTATCATCATTGTCTTCAATTAGGTTTCTATCTTCTCGCTGAGGCCAGCCCCTTTGTCGACGTGATACTACCCATTGGAGCTTCGTGAAAATGGTGAATAATATAATTTCGTGCGCCCCCACGGATGCTATGCCCAGTACACTTTATAGTACTATCCAAGCTAGGTGGTATATACCGTATATGCGTACGTATATTTCATCCGCGGTGATAATGGGTCTTCTGCACTGTATGGTACCGTATGCTGTACAGTATAACAGTTAGATCTTGGGAACCCTGCATGGCAGATTTGCGCGCCCGAAACGACATGGGTTCAACGGGGCTGCTTCTTGTCCCCCTCTAGGATCCTAGGATCCCCGGCCGGGATCATTATTCCCGGCGAGGTCCATAGCCCACACCTCAATTTCTTTCGCCAGGGGCCCTTGACTGCTGCCCTCGATCCCGGTGTTCAACGTGCCACAAGGTAGCAGCAGGCTGACTTGACTAGCCTCCGGTCTCTGCTATGTACCGTAGTCAACTGATGGATGCTCATCAACAACCACGGTAATGTAGTGTGCTATAATACAGGGCGCAGAGATTGACTATTCCCATCAGGTGTCAATATATGATGCGCCTCGTATTGGACAGCATGAAGACGAGGCGAGCAGGACGTTTGCAACCCACCATCGTCGAGACCATGTGGAATACAAAAGAACAAAACCACGAAAATATAATGATAATAGTTTGAATTTCATTCACCCTTCCGAGTTGTTGTGTGCTGTTGAGATGGAGTGTAAACCAACCGATTATATGCTACTATTCCTACCACTCCTTTATTATAATATTATAATAGAAAGTTCTGAGGCTCTGTCTCCGCATTTTGGATTGAGTTCGCTGACAAACAACTCTACTCAGTAAGCTTAAATGAACCGCTATGTTAACAACATATCCGATTCGTATCGTGAATGGCGATTAAACAGGACTCGGCGACCTGGTTCTATCTTCATTAGACTAAAGCCAGCCCCGGATATAGAGTAACCAAGACTAACTGACTTTTGAGCGAGCATATGGTGGTGTATATACATAGTATGTGGTACTGTACAGCAAAAAACCCTTTGTCGATCCCAAGACAGCCACGACGAGCAAGTGGCTGACCAAAAGACCGGGGTTTGTTGCGCTTGTGGATCTTCTCAAGACCTGGACTCCTCCCAGCAATTCTCCAGTGGCTGTCAACTAGATCGCTAGCGTAGTCTGTCGTCTCTACTATTACATATTCGATCTATCTACTGAATATACACCACCCATGTCCACGGTGGGCGTGTTCGTACTATTCATCATACCAAGACCTAGGACCCAAGACTAAGACCCAAGACCCAAGACCAAGACCCAAGACCTAAGCCAAGTACAGTACCTACATAGTAGTGTAGTAGACTATGGTAGGTATACGCTACCCATGAATTAAACTTCCTCGGGCTATCCTCTGTTCTTATCCCCATTCGGTTCTCCCGGACCAGGCTTTTCCCACCTTGGTCTCTTGGTTTGGGTAATGGCTTGCTGAACAATGTTGCCCCCCCTCCCCCCATTGCCTGTCATGATAGTTGTGGAGTTTTACATCTACGTACAGTCTATACCTGTTACGCTACAGAGGCCCATACTGTACACCACAGATGGGAAACCCGGCATTCTGCCAGTAGAAGCAAAACAACAGAGTTAACGGCGCCATGGCGGCCATGGCCCATACAGCCGGCGATGGCGATCCCAACCGAACTATCTACACTACACTACATAGTGTGGTACACTATACACACGCACGTACACATAGTAAATATGTAAGGTAGGTACTGTACAGATGTAATCTATACCTACAGGCTATTGCTAACACTACTAATACTACCTACCTACCTCTACCGTTGCCATATGCCTACGGTACGGTACCTATGACGACTAACCTGCTCCATCTGACACCGTGACGGGTAACTAAAGTAGCCAGGGCCATTTCCCCGATCTCTTTACACTGCAGCTGTGCGCACTAGGTAAACTTCCTAGTTGGACTAGACTCATAGTACAGCATATCCATGTGTTGGAGCCCTCCATTCACATACACTACATCACCGACCATAACTTTATGTATATATCGATCTCATCTAAGCCGATACTCATCCCAGTATAATAATAAAGAGAGTCGTCCCCCCCCTCCCCCGTCCCCTTCCTCCTTATCATCATCCCACGGAAGTGTTACCCCCCCTCCCCATAAAAGGTATTCCGCCCAACAACATAGAATCTCGACACTTAACAGTATATTTCACACGACTCATATTTTGGATCAAATATACATATACAGACAATATACGTTGCACTAGTATATCATCTCGATAACTACGGTTCCAAGTTGTCGCCCAGCACCAGTTCAACTACTACTCGACATCATTACAGTAATCGGTAATTCATTTAGAGAGGGCTCGGTATCAGCACTGCTTTTCTTAAATCGTCCGGAAACATAGACCTGACATCTTGAGGATGTCTAAGCATCGGAGAGGACCATGGTCCCAGCGCGAGGACAGCGCTCTTATTCGCCTCGTCCAGCATCAAGGCCCCCTAAACTGGGTCAAGATCTCAGACACACTCGTCTCAAGGAGCCCTAAACAATGCCGGGAACGGTACCATCAGAACCTAAAGCCGACGCTAAATCACGAACCTATATCCGCTGAGGAGGGGCAGCTAATCGAAAAGCTCGTTGGCGATTTGGGCAAGCGATGGGCCGAGATCGCGAGGAGGCTAAACAACCGGAGTGACAACGCCGTCAAGAACTGGTGGAACGGTAGCCAGAACCGCCGGAAACGCCTGATGCAGCGAAGAAGGACATCTGGTGGCGACGACGGCCATGACCAACTAGCTACGCCCCTCGACCACTCCCGAAGGCCACATCTAGAGCTAGCTACCGGAGCAGCACACATGTTTACGGTAGATCACCGCTACGAGCCCGTCTCCCCTTGCATGATGCACTACTCTCACACCGCGCAAAGTGCGCCTCCGCCCTCAGGCCTCCCATCACCTAATTCAGATAGGGGTTCATTGTATTCTGTCCCTATCACAAAGGATTCTTTACCACCGCGCAGCCCCATAGCACTTCCACCCTTGCGGCGGAATAGTTACGACACCTTAAGGCCAACCTTCAGGCCAGATCCCCTCTTGTCTCCCGCATCGGGGAGGCCTAGCTTCCGGTTGCCGCCAATACAAACCTTGGAGGTTGGCGAGCGCCACGCACTACCGACGGCACCGAACTCACCCCTAGATCCGGTGCCGAGCTCAGCACAGCAGCGCTACGATCCTTCCCATGCATTTTCCCGGTGCCATGCCAGCTCGAGCAGTAGGAGGAGTAGTCAGAATGACGAGGGGGACACGAGATTGAGAGTGAGCCATCTGGTAGACTAAGACTAATAAACACGGTTGGGAGTTTGGGTGTCTTCTTTTTTCTGGGGGGTTGCTACGGATTAGTATTACGAGGTGCGGGAATGGGATGGGCATAGCAAAAGGTGAACGGAGCATTTTTGAATTAATATCAGAACGGATACCCTTCATATGGACTACCCCCAATGGGAAGTATCATCACAGCTACCTACACTCTTACGTGCCACCTTCGAAGCATGGCCGAGAGTAATACAATGTAATACTAGGTATGGCCAAAATACCATCAAGAAAAGCGAGAAGAATCTTGTTCGTTTTGGTGTGTCTGTACCTCTTTAGTGACTCTCGTAGATGGCCTCTAGATTTAATTGCTAGTGAAATAGACAAACACACGAGGCTACCCTCTTCGTTGAAATCGGCATAACTTTAGGGTATGCCCTTTACGACTTGTGGCAACGAACGACACCGCTTGGACGAAAGCAAAACATCTGGCATTACACTGTTCAGGTCCATGAAGGCGTCTCTCTGCCTCTCTACAGCGTTGCTATACATAGTACTTGGCATTCTTACCATAAGCGTTCTTTTGTCGCCTTCTCTCTTCTTACTAGCCAATCACCAACTAAGCAAACAATAAATCCATCGAACCCGAAACAAGCACCGTCCGGAGATGGTCATCATCACCTCAAAAGAGTAAGTATAATATCGTACCCCTCCTAAACCGGAGGGGCGGAGGTAAGGTGGACTAGAGAAACGTGTATATCACATCGATGACTATCACTCGTGATATACTCTATACTAGCCTAGAAGGTAACTGAACCAGCTATTTTCTCATCATCTCACTTCTACCAAAAGAACGCAAGCAAACAAGTAAACATAACTATACGAACGGGCCGACGGGATCAATGACGCCGCAACTACGTCTCTTACCCCCCCGTTATCCCCTGGAGAGACTAAGGAAAACCACCAGAACATAAGCCACCCACAGGTGACCTACATGAAACGCACAGCTAACTTATTCCATACCTGCTTAGATGGTCGCCGAGCATCCAAACAAGGTCCCCTAATGGAACAACATGAGTAGGTACCGGCATATAAAATGGACCGTGTACCGAATACTCAGTATTTAGTGTACACTAGAGATAGAGTAAATATACTAGACAAGGGGTCCACGAGCTATCACCAACAAGTACATACACGATACACGATATATACACGCACACACACTCACTCAAACACACACACATGGCACATAGCATACGATAGTAACAATACACACACCAAATCTGCACGGATCGGCACTGCCATAAGGGAAAAAAACGGGTTACAAAAGAAAAAAGAGGTGAGGAAAAACATGGGAGAGGGCGCCTAGTACGGGCTACTGGGAATGGCGAACCATGGATTGCAAGGAACCGGAAGCCCGCAGAAGAACAAGACAGAAGCACAGAAGACGAGAGCGGTTACGTTACAGGTGAGCAACGAAACAGACAGGTACACACACAAGTTACCGCCTATATTCCCCTAGTAGCACTTTAGACACCGCTACACTATGCTCTATCAGGATACTACATGGCCTCGCTGGTAGGTACACTAGTGTAAGGTCAATCCGTCACCTGTCGGTAGATCAATCGCACGTTCCCACCGAACCCGCCAGAGCCTAGCCTTTAACCTTGCCCGCCCTCCTGCACAACACTATCCAGCGTACCTATCCAGAAAGGGTTCCCCCCTCCCTTCCCACTACAGCAGTAGTTTCTACTGTATGAGCAGTGTGGCAAATGCAGAGCGGTGGCGGTAAGGTAGCAGTATGTAGTATCTATCTCCTGCCACTCTATATAGACTAGTCTCATGTATTGTACTTTTCTCTTTACGACGCAAGACCCAACCCAGCGCTACGCTGCCTACGAGGAAACCCATCTAAGCTTTTATGGGCGCCTGTATTGTTCTGAATAGGCAAAAGCCTCACACGCGCCAAGTGAGGTGGACACGACACAAACGCACATACACCGCATGAAGGTCATGAGGTGGTGTAGAATAAATGGATAGTATGCCATATGATCCTTCAGACCTCAAAGCGGTACGTGCCTGTATTGTCCTTGCCGTTTTCGTTTCGGCCTTGACGACTCGGCCTTAGTCATAGCCGTAGAGCGAGTCTGTAGGTTAGTGTGTATGCCTACAGTACCTCTCTAACTGCCCATATCCATACCTATACCTTACATATTACGAAGCGTGAGGCCTCAACTCGCCAACACTCTTTAGTAATTGCCTACCAAGAAAGCGTATAATTTCGTGGGGGGGTTTCCCCCTCTCTAGGTATACCTGCTAGTATAAGAACTGCCAAGTATAGAAAGTATGGAGTGACGATGGTGACAATGATGAAATTACAGATGATCTTGCATATTTATCGCGGCACAGCCTTTCCGGAGATTTATTTGTCGATATCGGACCGGGGACGAGCAAGGATTGACAACAGTAGCAGTAGTTAGTAAATTACACATAGCTAGAGACTTAGTAGATAGCGTTGCAACGGAATCCTAAGGCTACGGTGGACAAAATGCCAATACTTTGTATTTGAGTACGATGTGTAAACTACTGCCTGACCTACCTGAACTTTTTTTTTGGTCATATTATATATTACATAGTACATAGTATAGGCTAATGATCCCCGTCTACCTAAACCTACTTGTTATAAGCAAGTCGTCCTGCGTATGTACGTACGTTCGGTACTGTTGGTAGTTGCGAGAATAATAAGGCCGAATTGTTTAATTAGGGTAGCCTCCCCCCTAGTACAATTATAGGTTTGTTGGTGGTCATTATTGCTATGGAGTCGAAGGATATAAATGGGTCCCCGAGGAATCCTTGTGCAACTCAGGGGTTGTTGATCTGGCAGGTCAGTCCCGGGCAGGACAGAGACCTGGAACATTTGGTTCCCTTGCAGTGCCCTTGGAAGAACCACCGAAGGTGGAAATTGTTAAATGATCCACGGCAGGGAATATGACGATGAAGAATGTTCTGTCCTCGCAGTCCCGCGCAGATGGTTACAACGTAGCCCGCGATTGCGCGTGGCCTGGACGAGATGGGGGTGCGTCGACACTGTATCCGTCCGATTTCTATCGATCGAGTTCTTTCTTCTGTCGCACTCAACCAGCCATCCGCCCGTCCATCCATCCATGGAGCTGGGTTCGTCACGGTCGATCATTACAGATGGATGTCCTCGCTTTTCAGCCCTTCGCCCCAAGTCATACCGTACTACCAAAGACGCTTCATCTTTCGTTGTGCCAAAGAGCATATTCTTGATCATGTGTCTCAACCTTGCATACACCTAGCATAGCACAGAGTTCCTCAAGTGTCGCCTTGCCTACATCAGTTCTAGTTCGTGAACATTAGGGTATCATCGGGCACAAGGTGACAACAATACACTAGCTAAATTGCGGTTCAATCATCGTAAACAAGGAGGGGGGAAGACCCAAAAACCGAACATGTCGTGGCTAGATTAAATAGGTAAGGATGAGAGAAAACGGTTCGGATCTCAGCGCAACCCAGCGGATCTCTAGTGCCGTGGGCCGTGGGCTTGACCAGTTCGGTATGGCGGAGATAGCGCTAGCGATTATTATGAGAGCAAGATTCAGCGCTAGGTATAGAGTGTTACCGCTTATGTCGAGGCATTGACGTATGCTGCAGCAAATCTGCACTAAGTATCACCCAATAGAGCCTGTATCATGAACGAGTAATCCAAAATAGGCGACTCATGCTCTTTCACACATGATTTGTGGCTCTTTCTGCCCATGAGGTAATATGATATACCCTTTATTACTATGATGTACACGGTACGTGACGAGGGCAATACGCAAGGTTAGCGAGCGAGAGAGAGAAAAGTTGTCCTGGCAGCTGAACGAGCAAAACTATCATCGTGATGACCCTGGTGCAATCGACAATGATAGGTGCTTCAGTCGAAATCGGAGATGACGTTGCTTCCATGCTATGCCTGATATTGCCCTGGGCTCGCATGTAAGAACGGTGGATGGTTCGCCCCTCGACAAGAAGATACTCCAACTGTCGACTTCAGGCCGCACCGAGACATACCCCTTGTCGAAACACAGCATGGTCCAAGTCGATCATGGCACATTTTTTTTTCTTCAAGTGGGCAGCTGAACTGCTGGCTTGACGGGCGATCCTCGCTGACTGCCACGGGCTTGGCAAAGACCCGCAAAGACCCCCCGGGCGCAGCTCCGTAGAAGCCGGGGTGGCCAGTCAGGTGCTTGATTTGGCATTTGTTGGGAGACAAGATGAGAAATTGATGCTGTGAGAGTGAGCATATCGCATGTCGGTAACCATTCCTAACAATCCCATGAACTGTGTACCATAGAAGCCTAGAAGCCAGTGTAGCCCCATCCATCTGTCTGGCTAGATCATGTCCTTCTTGAAACGCAAGGCAACGCAATGGGACGGCATGGAACACAACGCAACACGCCTCCAGACACCGTGCCCACCGTGCGCACTGTAGCACCATGAAGAAGCTCGTGGGTCGGCATTTGCGGCTTGTCCTTATTAGGCGCCCGTTATGACCCAACCGTGCTTCAACTTCAACGGCGACGACGTGATGTGATGTTTATTTCCACACCGGGAAAAAGACTAAGATAGCGCCTCCAAATACGGAATGGCGCATGGCTGATGTTTTGGCTAAACTAAAAAGAAGGAGATTGCGAAGCTTACCAGACAGCATCATAGCCCAGCCAGAACGCGTGACAGTCAGTACGGTAGAGAAGCGGCGCAGGCTTAGATAGAACGTGATAGAGCAACAGATTTCATCCTAGGGATGTAGCTAGGATGAGCTAGGATAAGCGCGACTTCGATGTGAATCCGTATGGACCTATATCTTCGGCTAAACAGACGCCATCGGGGCTCACCAGAACGAGGGGATCATATTGTAACACGTCAGAGAGCGAGACAGCAACGCTGTAGAAAGAATGGTATTGCGTGCGTAGGGAGTACTTAGTACCCATGTGGATGTTTGTGAGTATGAGGTAGGTGTGTAGTGTAGTGAATGGTGTGTCTTTATCAGATCTCACGCCTACCAGGGTCATGATCACCGGTATCGGTACTCCATCAGCATCAAGCTCCCATAGAAACAATCGTGAATACTGTGTGAGGCAAAAGTATATCTACGGACAGAGGGCAGGGCGTGGGTGGGGAGAAGGAGGGGGTTACCTGGCATAGTGAGCTTGGGTAGCGTCCCGACAGACTGGGATGACTCGCGCAAGGAATACCGTTGCACACGGCAAGTGCGGTGCGGATCACAATCCTGTTGGCTGACATCGTTGAACATGGTCGAGCATCTTTGAGCATCGTTGAGCTCTAGCGCTGCCGATCTTGTCGAAACACCCCCGGCTTGACCGGGGTGCTTATCCTGGTTCGTGCGAATCAATAGTGCTGTGGTTCAAATATGGTCGCCGACCTCGACCTGCAATACTACGCTGTCGCCCAACCCTACAACAGTATAGAGGAGTGGACTGTCTCCAGCTCATCATCGTGTACAGTAGTGAGTGTATCTACAAGGCCAAGAGGCATGGATTTGCATGCATACGCGTAGTGCTGTACATGCAGCGGGACAATCAAACCAAGACGTTCCCGCCGAAACCATCATCAAAGATTAATCATATTTCCTATGCAAGATCCGCCACGAGATTTGTTCCGTCGGTCTCCCCCTCCCCCTTGCCAGCTATACGGGACCACTCTTTACATCTCAGCAAAGAACAGGGGAACAACTTGTGTGGTGTCACTTTGGCGAGAAGGACAGGAGATACCTGGTGTGTTGGGGGCGCTGTTGGAGTTGGAGTTGGAGCGATGACGGAGGGGCCCAATAACCAACAATACGGCTCGATTCAGTGGGTTATCATAAAACAAAGGTCAAACGCAGAACAATGGATGTGATCATCCACTCACCGCCGACACAGCGCTCGAACGACGGGACCATCCGAACGACCGTTTCGCACCATTTACGCCCGTGCGCGCATACAGTCGGGACGTTGCAGATATGTGTGCGTGCGCTAGCATGTTACAGTACATTACGGTGGTGGTAGATGGGGTGGAGTGATATACTATAACTCGAGGATAGCGTAGGTACTGTGTGTCCTAACTTGAGTAGCTGAGGTGAGTGCGAGACCATTCAGACAAGAGACCCCTCTCCCAAAAAATGACAATGCAAAAAATAAACATCGTACACTGTATATGACGGCCCGCTGTGTGATGACGATGACTAGGGGATCTGTTGTGACAGCTGAAGTAGCGGTAAGTGAAGGAAAGACAATAAACGTCTCGTCATTTACCCGGCGTTAAGGCTTCGCACACCCGTCCACAGCCAGATTGTGGTTCCCCGTGGCCCAGCGATCTGGTTCAACTGTCGGCTATCGAGGATCTACATGTTGGTGATCCGTGCTGGCCCCCAGATGTCACAACACTGTATTGTCACTGTACGCACCGCGCAACGCATGTGAATGAGCCGAGCCATCCATCTTTTCACTAGACAAATATTGCGAGGCATCATTCATGGCCATCACCAAAATTCCCACAACTCACTCCGTTCTAGGGTTCTATATTTCTGCGTAATTCTCGCCTATACTCAAGACTAACGGGCCTCTTCGGGGCGTAGTATGATTATGGGTTAGGGAGTTGTATTCTAACCTGGCAGACACCGGCGGCCTGTTTTCATGTATCGTATGTTTCGGAGGTGGCCCCCACGGTTCGTGACGGTGGTGTATTTCTTCTGGATTCTCTCTGCCACTGTGCGAGGTATGGTAAAACTCATTGGTCTTTTCCTATCGTAACACACCCTCACGCATGAGCATGAACCGCATTGACTCGGTATCACGAAAGTGGCCACGGTATTGAAACAATAATCATGGCCGGTCGTGACCCGGAAGTCCGGAACCTAATTGCTTGTTACATGCTACAGCACTTGGTCCTTACCGTTTATTCGTCGGGTACGTCGCTCTATGGACGAGGCTTTCTGGTCCTGGCTGTCTTTAGTTGTGACAATATCCCCACACAGACCTAGAAGTGCGCCACGGGTTACCAAATATCGTCACAGGGAAAAAGGAGCATCATTAGCTCAAGCCACCAGGCGCCTAGATAGCGTTCGCAAGATTTATATCTGGGTTTATCATGAGCGCTTTGAAGAACTACTCTGGCCCCCTTTCCGTGGCCATCTACCCTTAATGCTGATTGATACTTACTCCTCGAAAGGTACGAAGGTGCGGACGTGCCGGGTTGCAGCGGCGACAGCGTAACTTTGAGCCCCAGGATGACCAAGGAACGAGCATGGAAATGACGCACCGCTGTCTCTATAAGATCTTTGAGGCATTGAACTCATAGGAAATATTGGGCGGAAAATTCCATAAGAATACTTGCTTCACACACAATCGTACCGGCGAACAATTGGGAGGTTCTTTTGCTGAAGGGGCGGGGGGGGGGGGAAGAGGGGAGGGAAGCTGGCTAACCACCATTGCATCCTAGTTAACGGAACACCCAATCAAGCATACATTATTATTAGCTCGCTGCTGTGTAACTCTGGTAGCAACTTGTGCCGAACCTGACTTCTGGTTGATCTTGCCTGTTCCAGATGTCTCATCCAAGTGCAACAACCCTGAATTGAGGAATGGGTGTCGATTATCTTTTCTGGATGGTAGTACCTAGACCGTTGGCCAAAGCAAGGGTGGCCGCGATCCGCGCGTCCATCTCAGGTTGTAGTCTTTGCGAGACTTCTCGCCCTGTGGCGGAGGTGGCTAGCGGAGAATCTAGACCATGGCTGCTTTGAATCGGTGAGCCTCCTAACGTGGTGGTATGCGTACTATAATCCGAATTTCGGCACATTCGTTTTGGTTTTACGGAAGGGCTTCGAGATACCGTATAGAGGTCGCTGGGGGGAGGCTGAATAGGACCGTCATTATCTTTTGATAGTCGCCACTCCTTGCTGGATGTAGAAATGGTAGCTAATCCGTCAGTATCGCCGGCGTAACGTTCGAATCTCTCGAGAACCATACCCTCTGGACTTCTACGCGTTGAATATGACGAAGCCTGCTCACGGTAACACAGATCAAACCGGCCTTTGGCCTCCGTCGGCTTATCCGGCAATGCATCGAAATCATCACCAGTTTTGAATGAGAAATCTGAAAGGTCCCGCTCATGTCGAGACACCGTCTTGGTTGTGGCTGCTCCACCGGCGTGGATTGTGGGATCGTCTATTGAAATGATAGACTTACTAGGACAGTTGACCCGATGGTAAGGGCCTCTTGAACTCAACAACCCTATCGGGACTTCATCTCTCCAATGTGTTTCGGTGGACGACTGTGCCTCCTGGTGGATATGGCGTTTCTCACTCACTGCTACTGGGGTAGTTGTGGTAGGTAAGAAGGGGTTATGGAAACCATCCTGGTATCTCTTCATAATATCTGATTCGAATTGCAAAGCTTCACCGCGTCGATATGCCCGTCTCTCTCCAAGTGTGGTGGCGGGAGCCACGGCTCCGGCGTCCTGTTGACGGATTTTTTCGCTTATACGGAAATCGTTGTCGTTGTCCAAAATTTTGGGAGTCGGGACTAAGAAGATAGATGTTTAGCTTTCGTACTAGATACTGAGAAGGCCTCGGGTCAGTGGGATACCTCGCTCAGGACCCCTTTCTTTCCTAATCGTACCGTCTTTCTCAGATGGACCTCCTGGAGTTTCCGTTCGAAACGCCTGATCCGTACTTATGATATTGGATGGCGACATTAAATCTAGAGACTTACGTTAGATTCGTTGGTCATATGAAGGATTGTCGTTTATTTCAAGTATACCATTGACGTAGTGCTTTCTAAGTTTGTCGAGCCTCGAGAGAAACCCACCGCCTTTGGAACCACTACGGTCGACGATGCTATTCGTTCTTGCTAAGGCGACAGCCTCCAGGCCACTTTTGGATGATTTCGACTGCCGCAATCAAGGTAAGATGAAGCCGATGAGGTACGAGTATTCACGACTTACCAAGAGGACTTCAAGTCGCTTCACCTCAGCGCGATATTGAGATTCCCGCTCGAGCCAATCGTCAGCTACCAAGCGGAACTGCTCGAAATTATGCTCTAACGATTGCTTCAACTCTCGATAGGCCGTTTCTGCCTTGCGGATGTTTTCCTGGGCGGCAGCAAACCCTTCTACTAGATGTAACACGTACGAGTTGTATTGGATCGGGATGGGATGGAGGACGCCATTCGCCATGAGCAGCACTTGAAGTGCCTCGACCATTTGATCTAAGGACTGATATGTGCCTGGGGGTTACCTATTGCTTCGTTGGGTGTGGTTTCGGATGTGTTGACTCACTGGATTATACCAAACCTGGTCCTGGCTGCGGATGAGGAGATGAGCGGCGCTATCAGTTGTGGGTGATGGTTCGGTATCGTGGCTTGACATGCGAGATGAGGCGGGTCGTCGAGGATCACTAGGTTGAGAATCATGAGACACCTTACCCTCGACTGAATTGGTTGAGAGAGGAATGGAGGGTGTCCGGGCGCGTGGCCCCAACTTCAGCCAACTCAGAGGTTCCGCCATTGAGAAGTAGAGTATAGATGAATGAGTATGAGGGAGGGTTGTGGTGCTGGTGGTAGCCGTCGTCGTCGTCGTCGTCGTCGTCGTCGTCGTAGTGGTAGTGGTTTGGGGTAGATGGTAGCTCGCAACGGTTGGGTTGGGACGATGTCGAATGCTAAAACTACATGTACCTAGGTAGTGCCTGTACCTTAGAAGTAGATGGCAATACACTTTAGCTTTAGTGTGTTGAATGGCAACTGCCGTAGGGACTTAGGTAAACAAACTCTTGCTATATATATATACAGTTAGGACATACCGAGGGGTATGCCCTATCTATGTAGGCTACTACATTCTCTCACTATTAGACTAATTAACCAATTGGCCATTAACTCACCTGATCGGATCCTAGCACACGAAAAGTGTTGCCGGCCGTGATCAATGGCTGCAGAGGATAGACTCACTTGGTTTTGTGCTTAAGGCAGCGTTGGGATACAAGGGCTACGGAAAATAAAGCACTTAAATTTATTTCAAGTTACTCCTTACAGGAAGCCACTAGATCCTAATGTTGGGTTCAAAAGTGCGACGGCAACAGCTAATGCTTACCAGACGAAACTTGTAGCTGAGCAATACATGAACTTCGTATTGGTTATGCGAATTATCTGTCACGAGACATATTTTGAGAAATATGTAGGTTAGATTCCGTGTTGTCTTGTATAATTCGTGAAATCTATCCATATCATTTCTTCTGCCCTCTCTCCCTTCGGTGAGGAAACGATTGAAGATAGATCTTGAGGGTAAATAATCGAGGGACGCTGGTTCTAACCTTTCCACGAGAAACATGACCTAGCCGCGAGTTATGATGATCTGGGTATTGGGATGAAGGCCCTAATAAGGATATTAACTCATGCGAGAGCAGCCCTCTCACTACCCCGTTACCTCAAATCTATACTTGGTTTTGTTCAAGAGCAGTGTTCACAAGAAGCTGCTTCCCGCTCCTCGTCCCGCCCGTCACTTTCTGGGCCAGCCAGCCTATATACCGTGATGGCCGTGGCCACCTGTATCCCGACCGATTACCGTAAGCAGTAGACAGGATTAGTCAAATAGATCACCCGCTCTTTGCCGCTGTCTAGGCCGTCCTCCGGAACCCTCCCCAAATAATTCCTTCCCCGCGTTACTACCAAACTTATCGGGGAAAAGCTCCTTAACTGACTTCCCGGCGGACCCCTTGATGGCGAAGCCCGTGTTAGAGCTCCTGTGGCTTGCTGTGCCACGGATGCTAAAGGCTGAGCCTGCCGTCGAGTCTGGGCTGGTAACCCTGTCGGCTAACTTGCCCTTGGAAGGGATTGTGATGCGATCTTCTAATTTTCGGTTGGAGAGAGCCGGCGTATCGCTACTACCGTCCATAAGAGGGAGCGTGATGCCCTTGGAAAGAAGACTAGCCGCATCTTCAACCTTATCGCCGAGGCGACCGTTATCTGATGTTGCCTCAGTTGGAAAGAGCTCTTTGGCCCGGTTCTGGCGAGAGATGTGACTCTTGATAGCACGTGCTCTGTGGCGGTTCTGTTCCCGCGCTATGGCCGACCTATCGCTCGCCGGGTCGTTCATGTTCCGATCACCATCTCGGTCACGGGCCGGGGAAGCCGAACGGTCCCTTGAATTTTGGCGTCCTGAGCCTATGCTGTCTGGAAATAGCTCCCTGCCACGATTTAACGACTGATACGAATCCATCTTTAGCCTAACGGTCTCGTAGTCGGGGCTAAGCGAGCGCCTGCGCCGGGGGTGTATTGGGGCCTCTGTGGCAGCGGAACTGTCGTCGTAGAGATTCACGTCGAACGGTTCGTCGTCCTCGTCGGCTCGCGTTTGCCGTCCGCGTCTCCGAGAGAAGCTGTCACTATTCCGGTCGCGATATCTCCTCGTTTCATTCCTTCGCCGCCGTTCCTCTGGATCATATTCTGGATTTAGGAGGTAGAAGCGGCTGCGTGAAGCGGCCCCCGCCTGTTTCTTGTCGCTCTCAAGAGCAGGCCGTACTTGTAGGACAATCTCTGGTCTCGTCGAAAAGGGTTTGGCGCGAAAGAGATGCCGAGAGGGTAACTGCGAGGCATCTAAGATGGGGTCGACGGCAAGGGCCGCGAGGGCTTGTGAGGCGATGTTCTCTGAGGCAAATAACAGGTTGGCTGAGTTGTCGTCTATCCACTCTATCCGTTCGAGTATCAGGTCGCTGTCGGAGCAGTGTTGCGCAAAGTAGGCTTTGACGTCATTGGGATTCATCACCTCGAGGCCCCTGATGAAAACCTTGGAGGGGCAGCGGGCATCTGTGTCATCGTCGATCTCGCCTGGCGAGCGATTGCCCTAGGGTTAATAATCAGTGTGGTATGCGGTAGACAAAAGTTTCAAAGACAGACCGGATCGGGCTCAGCAATAATGGGCTCGTCGGCGATAAGGTCGACATCAATGTCCATGTCGTGGTCAAGATCCATTGAATCCATGGCGCGAACGATGTGCGCGCCTAGCGCTGAGTGATATAGATATATATATATAGGGCTACAGTATTGTCGAGTAAGCTACGAGAGACGGCGTGGTACGAATTGTGATGAGCAGGGTTAGGTAGGTGTTAGTTTGAGGCGTGAAGGAGCTCTAGCAAAGAGGGTGAGCTATAGTAGGTACTTTCGGAAAGAACGTAGGTTTGGTAGATAAAGAAGTTAGATGATAGGCGGAATGGAAGAGGAAGAATAGTATATGAATATTACGTGAATAGAGTGACGGCCGTGCGGTCTTCTAGCGCAAAATATAAAAATACTCGGAAAGAGGTTACCTAGGTAGGTAATGTGATCTCGAGATACCTCCGGTTTGCGGTTTCGTGGTGGTTGGATGGGCAAGTCGATGCCACCAGCACTACCTCTCTAGTGTACTTACTACAGTAGGTAGTGATCGATAAGATATATATGTGCACTGTGCTACCTGGCTAAGGTAGGTACCTAGGTACCTACATCCTATTAACTGAATATAAAAATCTACCATGCAGCTTGTGCATATTAAGTACCAACCCAGCATTCGTCCTACCTCCATGCGGTTGATGTTGAAGAGGCGCCCGCCTAATTTTCTCCCAGACTCACCTCTCCTTTCGAGCTTACTTGGTTACAATACACGTCTTTCACAACATAATAGACTCCCTCCTCGTCTATCCCCCCTCTATTTCGTAAGTTGATTTGTCCAATACTACACCTGCTGGAGGTGGACGTGAGAAGATAGGAAGCCAGCCTAGAGAGGATTTCTATCGATTGCTTGGTTAGTTTATTCATGTCCTACTTATTTCCCCGTCAAGTGGAAATGATCCTTTCGCCGAGCCAAGGTCATTAATATATATAGGATCACTCTCACGCTTTCCACCTCACACTTTTCGCAAGAATGCCCTGGTATTGCCATTATAACTACTAGTAATGCGGCCGGGCTCATCTCACCGCGCCAGAGACCAGAGTAACTCTATAGGTGAACACGGTATCCAACAACACCATATAATAGAGGCTGAGAAAACAATAGACGGTGAGTAGCGGTGACACCGAGTGAGTATAAGATAGTTTATGACGAAAAAAGAAAACGGAGTGACCCTAATAACCAAAACTAATCTTAATCATGTGCTGATGCATCGCCTCCCTCGCCTATCCTGGCCATTCTCAGAACGCCGTGTCCTCATCTATCTGCGTTTCTGGAGGCTCTACCGTTGTTTGGGCTACTCCCCCCAAAAATAACCAAAAAAAACCCGAAATAAAAAAGGGAGGCCTCTATACCGTCTCCACTCCCCGTCTACACACCTCAACCTGCATGCGTGCTAACTTAGGCCGTGATCCGTCCCCCTCTGCTGCACTAAAACTAGGCGCTCTCGAAATTTCCGATGCCGTACGCTTGAGTGATGGGAGAGCCGGCATAATGTCACCGGCGGGCGGCCTATCCTCCTCCCCGGTGTCGTCATCCAAGTTATCGTCAGGATCTAGGAGCGGATCATACTCCCAACTAGCCTCTAGACCGTCGAGGTGACAGGGAGATCGTCGGAGGAAATGCCACGAAAACGTATTATGAACCATGGCGATATAGAGAGACTCGACTTTCCCCGTAACATGACAAACAGCACAATATTGCCTGAGGAACTCTAGGTCATATGGCCTGCCCAGTAAAGTCGAATCTAAAGGCCGCAGCATAGGCAAACCTTCGAGCGTCACCGCGTCACAAAGACGTGCCTGTAGCGGCATCCATTCCCTCCCACGAAGTAGACTACCAAAAGCCTTGTTAATTGCTCTATTGAACGACTCGCTGTCCGTCCCACCTACGGCAACCATTTGATGAAGCCCACGAGACAGGCACCGTTTATATGCGTTGGTATCCTTCTCGAATGGGAATGGTTGCGCCTTTGTGGGTAGGAGTGACACATGCACGGTCCACGGCACTCTAGTTTGGCTATAAGTTACACTAGTTGGTGCGATTTGCGTGGCCCCATGCGTTGGGCCGGAGAGAGGCTGTGTTTGTAAGATACCGCCATATTGTGATAGCCATTGCCGGGTACGTTCTGATTCTGGTATTGACCGCCGCCGGGGGCGGTGGTGGGAACGGGACGGAAGTGATCGATCCTCTAGCGCCTCAACGCGCTCTTCTAGGGCCATCGAGGCCTCATCAGTTTCTATGACCCTATCGTTCAATCTCTGCAGAGCGTCGTCATGACCGTCTAACCGCTCGTCGTACCTATGTTCGCAGGTCACCTGTCTCCTATCAAGCTGATCGAAGGATATCCACATGCGGTTTACATTCCCGTAGCAATCCTTCATATCCTGACTGAACTCTCCCCTGCTCGCCTCGAATTGTTCTTCTAGGTTACCGAGGCGTTGCACCACCTGCCCAAGGGCGTTCCCGATGCCCATCTGGTTTTCTCGGTCCAGCTGCCCTTCTAGCATCTGGATCCGTCGTCGAAGATCCTCCACCTCACTTTTATCGGGAGGTGTCTCGGTAGATTTGACGTGGTAACACGACGAGTGACCACATAGGCATAACACACCAGGGTGAGACCTGTTGAGTGTAAAGCCAACGCATGCGCAGCGCTGACCCTTAATTTCCGGGTTAAGTAAGATGTATCGACACTGACCACTGGGTAAGGTCTCCTCGTCAGCTCCATTTCTGATGATAGCAGGGGACCCCGCCCTAGATGATAGCGACGAACGTGTCGACATGGCCGCCTCGGGTTTCACAAGCTAGTCCGCGGCTAATGGTGGTGGCGGTGATGATGGTAGTAATAATATAAATTACGGAAATAAACGGTTGTCAGGTGAGCGCAGGGCTGGCAAGGTGCAGTTAAAGCTCAAAGCCCAACTCGTACTATCGAACACGAGGCCAGCGAACAGGCAATGGGTTCGTGGGGAATACTTGGTCCATGGAATGATTCCTGCGGCACGTCTGTACCGGAGGGTGTGGCTGATTACAGAGTATTGTTACTGCCGTGCGGCCACCAGTAACAATGAAACAAGCAAGCTGGCTCGAGGGGAGACTATAGAGGAAGAAGGGGAATAGTAAAGTTCATATAAAAGTAGTGTCAATATGGTAGTGGGGGTGGAGGGGGGTGAGCTGTTCGGATGCCGAGTGGCACTGCTTAGGTAGAGTCAGGGTGCGGTTGTATAAGTCTGATACCGAGCGACCGGGGCTCTTCAAAAGCGAGCGTGGGATGCTGGCACGGGTCTTGGGAAGGCTGCACGAAATGTGACGTGCAGATGTCGGGTGGTGGTCTGATAAGGAGTAAGTAACTAGGTAAGAGAGAGGGAAGACGACGGAGTAGATAGATCAATAGATAGAGAGAGATAATAAATGGGTAGCCAGAAAGAGCGAGAGAGATACACAGAGAGATAGACGGGGTAGAGACGTGCGTGTGTGAGATACGCAGGTAGCAGAGGTAGAGAGAGGTAGAGGTCAAGAGGGAGAGGTAGGTATTGTTCCTGAGAGGAATGTGGTGCAAAGACGGGGTGCAAAAGACAAGGAGAGAGAAGTCCCCGGTCCGGGCTGCTGAGGCTGTTTAAAGGATGTTCATGCGGGTCGACTGCTACTAGATAGTACTATACCTAGATATGGCTCTGGACTGCCCCAGCACGGTGTAGGAGGCGTACCCAGGCTAGATATGTAAAGGTACCGGGAGGGAACACGGATGCTGCAGATATAACCGATAGGCCAGAAATGATGGTACTTTGAAGATAGAGATAATGAAATGCTGGGCGAATGTACCTGGCGCAGGGGTTGTTGTAGTTGGTGGTGATGGTCCTTCGATAGGTAGTGCTAAGCGTAGCTAGCGGTAGTGGTTATAACTTATGGTCATGGTCATGGTAATACGGTCATTTGCCTGTCGCTTCGACGTGCGTTGTGTAGTGTAGCGATGTGAGTGAGTAGTGAAGAGACTTCGGCGTTAACTCGCATCAATACCTGGCTGGCTGGCTGATCGTATCTCTGTTCCTCTCCCTCCCTGGCTCTTTTCTCGTCCACTCACTTGATCGTTCGCTCGCACTCACTGACCTTTTTTGTTATGAGGTACGGGCTACATTAGATAGCGGCCCCCCACTAATCCTTTTAATAGATGTGTGGTTTCACTCGGGCGCGCGCGCGCGGCCGCCTCTTCACCAGGCAGAAAAACACATGGACACAAAAAGCAGCCGCTATCCTCCGCGGTTAACGATGATTTGCTCTTCCTAATTTGCCCTTCCTGTTCTATGGTGTAGATAGAGCCATAGATAGAGGAATACAAAGAAGAATAGCGGTCAATGGGGAATTGGATGGCGTGGTGTGAGATGGAGGGGATACCTACATAGTAGTGGTGATACACTACGGTATCCAATGTAAGTTAGAGCGATAGATAGTGATTGATGGTGATGGCGCATTGAGCGATGGATATGATGTTGTTGGAGGGACATGGATGGATGAATGGATGGGTGACGATTGACCCGCTATCCCCTGACGCGAATAGACCTTTGATGGGGTAACATTCTGTCATGGTTTCCACTAAATCCAGATGGCTCGAAGTCAGCCTTGATTCAGCATCATACCTCTCTTAGGTACAGGACTGATGGGGTTCTGGAACTAAGCACCTAGACTAAGCACCTAGGAAATATCAAAACGGATCTACACCACATACCGTATGGCTGGTTGGGAACCTTGAAGTCAGCGCGGCGGAAAGGTTTTTGTAGTGAATCCAGATGGCTTGGACAGGTAGCCGAGAGGGAGCTTATGTAAGTAAGAGTGATTGCGCTGTCGCATAGCGCGCTCTCTTATCCATCATCCAAGGGAGAGTGTTTATTCCCCAACCTTAGATCTATGTAGGTTGTTCCTCGTCATGACACCGTACGATTGTACAATATCTACTAAGTACACTGGATAGGAGGATGTGGCTAGCTGTCTGGAGAATCGGAGCCCGTTTTTTTTTTCCCATCTGGAGACCTACTAGTAATTATCTAACCTAGCGCCTCACCTCACAGGGTCACAGACTAACATCATCGAGATGCCACATCACTCATTCTCACTACTGAAGACTACTTACCCAGATCACATCAGTTTCGGCCGGATTGTGAAGTGGGCCCGACTGGCTGGACTGGCTGGAGGGTTGTGGACTGGTCTACTGGGACTGGTCTACTAGGACTGGGCACGACGGAAAAGTTGAACCTCTGATCCGTGACGTGTGCTAGTTCAGGGCCGGTTAGGGTAATTCCCATTTCTTCCCCCCATTTTCCATGAGGGGATCATCTATGAGGGGATCAAGACTGGGATTACAGCTCGACAACACTGTACACTCGGTCGGGTTGTGGGGGTCATGATAAGGGGTACCCCCCAGGTACGTAGGTACTATAGTTGTACTACAGCATTTACAAATATCGACGATATCTCCAGTGTAGACAGAACTTCCTACACTATCGCTCAGTCTTGCTTGGGATGGAACAGCAGCACTTGCTTAGCGTTTTGGCCCCAACGACCCTGGAGCTATATGTAACCACCTACTATACATCAATACTACTAGTAGTAATTGCGTATGCGTACCTGGGTAGTAGCTTGGTTGATTGCGAGCATGTGAAATGATCAAGTTCCATATGCGCAGCTAAGCGCTTACACGTTATTATAGAATGAAGTCTGACCTGTTGGTACGCTAATGCTTAATGTTTCCATTTTATATTTTATATACACTTGGTTATACATAGGTAGTCTGGGTCGAGCACCTGGATCTATAGTTTTACTGTCTTACAAATGAAGGAACCGATGACACTCAGGCTGAACCTCACCTTTGTTCATCTCTCCGAAAAATCCGTATCGTGTCTTTCGGGGTCTGATACGCACTGCAGGTACAGGACGAATCATGGGCTGCGACGAGATCAGCAGCTCCTGGTTCACCGGATGGCGCAAAGATAAGAAGACTGACCCGCACGACCTAGTACGAATATGTACCTACCTATATACCAAGCAAGAGCAGATTATTAAGAGGTATGTAGTGTAGATCTCTCGTTCTATGGCACCTCTCTGATCCACTAACACACAGGCACCCGGAATCCAGGCCGTTGCCGCCGCCGCCTCATCGACATTAAATACAATAAGAACCGCATGAGCCGGGAACGACGGCCTGCGTCCATCTGTGCTGTGCCTATGTGCGACCTGACTATCATAAGTACCCAGCACACACCCATCGCCTCCCACGCTGCATGGGCGCACCGAGGGTCTTCTGTTCATTCAACTGCAGCTCGTGGGGGGGGGGTTGTTTTTTTGCGTTGTGAACGGACGAACAGGACAAGGCTGTGCGACCGTGGCAGCTGGAGTTTTCTCAGCATATCAAAGAGGTATTGGCCAGCCGGCTGGTCGATTGACTGGCTGATTGATTAGGAGCCTATGTAAGATAACATAGCTTATCTTGATTCCTCTTTGGCCTCATCAATCGCCTTTCCTCTGCCACCACACTCACGACTCCTTTTTTCTCCCCTCTCTCTTCCCATTCGAAAGTGCGTAGAAAAGCGGGAAGGGAAGGGAGCGGGAAATAGGCGATACTTACTTTATCCTAAGCACGATGAATCCACACACCATTATGTGCACCCGGTAATGGTAAATGCTGTAATGGCAATAATGGCAATAATGGTGAGTGGCGTACCGTATTAGGTAGGTACTGCATACGATGTACACTACCTACCGACCAACGTGCTTGCACATGATACTGGCATGGTACTGGCATGGGAGCAAGTTACTGAGTAAGTATTTGCATGAGGTGGGATGCCTGTCAGTGTGGGATGCGTGTTGCGAAATCCCAGCCAAGCATCCACCATGACGCCTCCCGTGTGCCCCCCACGCACACCACGATCCATCATACCACCGAGTCTGGCCTTTCGGCACCCTTTGGCACTTGGAAGTATCAGGTATGTTCCGAAAGGAGCCATGACAGACCATGGCACTGTCGATGCTATTTATATTATGGACGGCTATCATCACTATTTTCGACCACCAGAGCGCGTACACTAGAACAGTAAAGGCTGAACACCTGCCTACCTTACATACCTAGTACCGTATATAGCTCTGGATAGATGTTATTTTTCGGCCCGTGCCTTAGCTACATACTACCACCTACACTACCCAAGGTACGACGCCCAAGGTACTACCTGCTAGTATGTCTCCCTGGCACCCGCACGTTCCGCCACAACGTTGGAACGTTTCAGGTACCTAGGTACTCGTGAGGTAGTGTACACTACATGTAGGCAGTCTGTTGAATAGCCTACCATGTACCTAGACTAGGTACGTACACTACATAGTATGTGGCCTAGGCTGTATTAGTAGACTAGGCAGTTGAATTATAGGTGGAGTTGAGCGCGTTTGCCGCTCGATGGCCGACCGCCAAGACAGAGAGCACCGATAATGAGAGCATGTCTTATCAAAATAGAAGATGAGACCGTAGATTGCGTCGAGAGGCCGCGGATGTGTTGCTATCGAGACCACGTTTAGTGTGTAGCACAAACGAGTCATATAATCCTAGGTAATGTATGAGGCATTGCGTGACCGTCGAATTTGTTTGAAACAAAGATACATATATGTAGTTTATCTTCCCACAACCTATTATGGTAAAAGTACTAACGTACAAGTAAGTAGTATGTATGTATTTTAGCTAACGAGTTGGTAGACGGTGTACTACACTAGTATCTTCATCTAGATCCTAAGAAGAAGGTAATTAATTAACTTTATTATCCTCGGCCTACCGACCCTTTAGAGAGCGTTTTTTTTTGTCTAGCGGCTCCGGAGCAGTGTCTTTTCCTTACCTCATCAAAGGGACCCCCTCTAATCCGAATCGGCCCGCAACAGGCCTGTCAGAATATCGAGATGGATCCGATCTCTGCTCCTACGACCATCAAGGTTGCTTAAATGCACCACGATTATATCACATGGATAAACACGCGGTGCATTTCAACTAATAAGGCGTAATGTCATCACCGTCATCACACGAACACCAATAATCCCTTCCCTGTCTTTTCTTCTCGTCCTGCCTACATTCCTCCTTGGCTCGGCACCATCACCCGCTTCATATTACTAGAGAAGAATAGGGGAGAGCCTGCATCGCTTGTCCCGAGCAGACCACAACGATTATAAAGAATCTCTCTATATAACCCCAAGCTTTTATCCTGAACTGCAAGCATAAAGGGATACATACTGCTTAGCTATTTAATAGACTTGAGAGGAGAAACTACCGGCTGGAATAAGTTTGCGTTTATTGGGCACGGCCCTCGCCCGCTCCGATTAAGAGTTAACACCTCGTACAGAAGCGTGAGACTTCTAGAGCTGCATAAAGGCCTATAGGGTTTGTAAGACGAATATAAGATGCTAGCTGCAGCACACCATTCTTCTCCTCTCTATGGAGGGGGCAAAAACGTTATCTACACTAGATTGGCAGCTTTCCTTGGACATGTCATTAAATGAGTGAACTAGGCAATATTGCCCCAACGAAAGGTGAGTACGGGTAAGGATACGGCTTTCCTCAACTGTGAAAGGCCCGTTTCATACATCCATTCATTAGATAGATATCGAAAGTGGCACCATCGAGACGACACCCCCAAGGCTGTAAAAATAAACCTGATGAACTGCATTTCATCGTATGACGTGAGTTCGATAATGATACCGCCCAGTCTCTATGGGGGGCGAGTACTAACGGTCTAAATGGGTAATCGAATAATAAAGCAAGTTTATCGTCGTAGAAATAAATAAGGGAAGTGCTTGTATGTAATTCCAAGAGCCGAGCACTTTGTCTACAAGATGATTATATGTTCGGGCCCTCCTGCTCATTTCTACGCTATTTAACAGGAGGACACCAATACTATAGGGGAGAGAATGTACCGATGGAAGGCAATTACGTAGAGTAGAATGATCGATCAAATACTGCTTGGATGACCAAGGCTCAGAAATCAAACTCGGAGGATAGTAATAACAGTTTCACGTGGTACCATGATGTTCATTGATTGATGTACCTAGCCTCTATACACTACAGAAACTCTGTGTGCCAGCTTTGTGTGGCTGCTTCGTTGTATAGATAATGCACTTTAAGGAGGGTTGCTGCAACTTACATATGCATTACCTATACATATCTGTGGAAGATACACAGTGTATTCATTAGATTATTAACTGTACTGGTACAAATGTATGTTATCTTATCGCAACAAACTGAAGCACCGAACATGAAGGTCCCCACCATGCCCGCCCATCTTGCATCCACATAACGCACGACACACGACCAACGACGACCAACGCCGTCATTACTACTAGCGATCTAACACTACGTGTACTTACAACTGGAAACCTTGTGCTTACAAACCAGCTTGCGGAAAGTGCCTCGAGACAGTAATCTATCGCTATGTCGACATAGTGGTAGCGTAGGCAAAAGGCATATATGATAATAGTTACTATTCTATCACAATGTCGAACCCCGCTGCTACTCTGGCCTCCCTTCTAAGGGCATCGACTATTCAGGATCACGACGAGATCCTCAAACTTGCCAATGCTGCTATTAAAGCATCCAAGGCCGATATAAATGCCCAACACACCCGAGTCGTTGCGCTTCTCAAACTCGATCGTTTCGACGACGCCTTACGAGCCATCGTCGAAGGTGGCCATGCACTAGAGTCTGAGTGCATCCTCGAGAAGGCCTATGCTTTATATAAGACCGGCCACCTCCAAGATGCTCGCGCTACCGCCGAGAAGGCGCCTTCAGCTCAAGCTAACTCCCGTTCCTTCCGTCATTTGCACGCCCAGATCGCATATCGCGCCGAGAGCTTCGCCGACGCTGCCTCATTCTACCGTGGTCTTGCCAACGAAAAAACCGGCTTGCATGGCGACGAGAACGATATCAAAATCAATCTTCTAGCTGCTAATGCTCAGTTAGAGTGGGCAGGCCTCGGTCACCGGATAGACGAAAGCGAGAGACAAACTTCTCGTGCTGATCTTGAATCGTTCGAAACAGCCTACAATGCTGCGTGCGTTCACATTGGACGAGCTGAGCTCGCCAAGGCATCTGTCCTCCTTAAACGCGCTCGGGATCTCTGCGAGGCTAATGAGGACCTGTCACCTGAAGAAAAGAAGGCCGAGATACTCCCTATCATCGTTCAACATATTTATGTACTCTCCCAGCTGGGTAAGGACACCGAAGCCGCGGCCCTACAGAAGCTGGTCGTACAATCCGAGTGTGTAGAGATACCAACTCCGCTATTCGATCAACATCTGACAATCTTTATAGGATTCCGGAGGCACCTACGAGGGCAGTTGCTCAGAATAACCAAATTGCTCTGGCCGGGATAGAAGGTAATCCTTACTTGACCCAGCGCCTCTCTGAGCTCTCAGGCAAATTATCGGGCAATGACAAACTATTTGAATATCAACAATCCGTCTTGAAGCGAAACAGATATGCCTTGGACCTGCAGATGCATAAATTTCAGGGAACGGATTTATCAACTAACAAGCAGATTCTCGCTGCTTCTACAACCACAGCGCTGCTCGACGTTGCTCCTCTCGGCGTCATCAGTGCCGCTGCTCGTACTGAGATGGGGGAGGGTAAAGATGCCATCCGAAAAATCCTACCGATATTGGAGAAGCGTCCAAACGACATAGGGCTTTTGTTGACGGTTATTCAACTCTACGTCCAAACGCGGAACCCTGGCCCGGCCCTAACCATATTAGAAGCTTTCTTAAAACGCTTGGAGACCGTAACCACAGCCGATTATACTGATGTACGGTTTTCCCCCGGACTTGTGGCCGCGGCTGTGGCGCTATACCGATTGCAGGGCCGACAAAACTCGGCCCGTGCGGAACTAGCTAAGGCCTCAGCACACTGGAGGTCAAAACCAGAGTGCTCCTCCACCTCCCTCCTACGCGAGGCCGGCGTAGAGCTCCTCCGCTCGTCTAATCCCGAGGATGTTGCAGCAGCAGGGACAACTTTTGAAAAGTTAGTCGCACAACCAGGCCAGGACGTTATCGCATCAGCCGGGCTTGTAGCTTCCTTCGCGACTCGGGATTATACCAAGGTCGAGCCCTATCTACAGAAGTTGACACCCGTGGAACGATTGACAGTAGGCGTCGACGTACAATCTTTGATAGAAGCTGGCGTATGCTCAGCTGCAGCGCTCACTCCTATAACTAAGAAGAGACTGGCAATAGATGAGCCTGAGAAAGAAAAAACCGCGAAACGCCCACGGAAAAAGCGGCTACCAAAGGACTACGAAGAAGGTAAGAAGCCGGATCCCGAGCGGTGGCTCCCTCTGCGCGATCGCAGTAGCTATCGCCCAAAGGGCAAGAAGGGCAGGAAGCGCGCACAAGAAGCCACACAGGGCGGCGTCGTCAAGGAGGAGGAGACGCTCGAGCTCGTGGGTGGCGCTGGGGCAGTCAAGGTGGAAAAGGCTACCGGTGGCAAGAAGAAAAAGAAGGGAAAGAAATAAAAACTCGGTCAATGAAACCCTCCCAGGCCGATTTCGTTGTATATATGCCATGTGCCTTGATAACCTCATGCGCCACGAATGGGCGGCTGTAAGCAGCCTTTCTCCGATTCATTTCAATCCTCCAAAGAGCTCGGCGTGTCGTGTCTAATTGACTACATGTGGTGATGCTAACGTAGAAGGACTCGTCAAATTTTGACTGTCGTAACGGACCTGAGCAAGCAAGTATTCGTGAAACTACATTTCCAGAGTGAATGACAACGAGGGTAGGAAACAACATATTCCTTTCAATATCACGATACGCACACACACACACGCACACGCACGCATACACGCACCAATATAAAAAGAAAGGAAAATACGTAAAACAAAATAGACATTATATATAGTATCATATTGCTACTGTGGTAATCAATACCGTGGCCCTTCTATGCTTCCCTCTCCCACTTGAGACTCTGCACAAGCGTTCCCAGGCACCTAAGCTCCACCAGATGTGTATAGAGCGAGAGATTAAGGTAGACCCATCAGCCGTCACTCATTAGATTATTAATTTTTCTTTTTCAAAAACAAAGAAAGAAAGGGAACGAATCAAGCTAGCTGGTTAGCTATCTATAGGCATTTTGTTTCGAGAAGAGCACGACTAGCCAGACTGCCTACCATCGGCTTTGCTCTGCTCCTCTCTTTGTCTATCGTTACATGATGAGTAAATGGGCCGAGAATGAAGCAAATGTGATTCCAGGCCCCTAGAAAACAAACCGATCTATTTTCATTCCTGTTTGCCTAAATCTTCAAGAACGCCACGACCTGCTATGGGAACATTTTACGGTGGCCTGGAAAGATGATGATCCACCCAATCGCTAATTACATTCTTGTGCAAAGAAATATGGCAATTATTACGCGTGTACTTGAACTGCCGAGGAGTGAAAATGGCTAGTCTCTTCCGTTTCTTCTTCGGCATCTGATGTGCTTTTTTGCTGTGCTGGAGAACTTGGAGGCTCAGGCGTATAAAATCGGGCTTGCAGTGGCGTATCTAACGTGCGTTTCTCGTCGTCGTCATCATCATCATCAAGCGGCGGGAGTGGAGATCGACGGCCATCGGAGAAGCTTAGAGCGGCGTCGCTGTCTTCGTCTGACGGCACAACAAGATTCCCGCCGCCGGTGCCCTTGGTTGCCCTCGATGAGTATTTGCGATGGAGATCTCGGAATGAGCGAGCTGTTGCCGTGCTGGCGCTTGTAGCTGATCCGCGTCGGTTCGAGTGTCCGGGAATACGGCCAAGAAGCGAATGAAAATCATCATTAGCGCCATCAGGGGACTTGGGCTCTGGTTCGTCACCTTGCGGTGCCAGCTTCCGTTTCATGTGTTCGTCCGGCGCAATGCCTTGCAACTCGTTACCGAAATTGATTACTGACGCCTTTTTACCATGCACTGTAAAACTGCCGGCACCTCGGAAGAGGACTTCATCCCGCGTGCCATCATCAGATATCCCCCCAACTGATGCGGAGTCTTTGCCCTTCTTACTTCGGTGGTGCGATAGATGGCCGGCACCCTCTCGCAGAGTACGTTGCAAGCTGCGCCGTACTTTCGCTTTTTCAGATTGATCCTTGTCAATTCCGCCAATACTGCCTCGCTTGCCACGATCTTGTGTATCGTCGGTCGTGTATGCTGAACTAGGACGGCGGTCGTAGGTGCGGGTAGACTCTAGCTCAAGAAGTCCAGCTTGCTCAAGCACATGTCTCTCATGCTTGTCTTCCGCCGAGTCTTCATCCAAAAGATCGGGGCCAAGTCGAAGGGGAGAAATAGAAATCTCTTGAAGGTGCGATGCGGTGGTAGGTTTGGAAGATGAAGCCACACTAGAGAGAGATGTCTTCCTGGCGCTAGAATTACCGGAATGCGAATGTGGCCTATCTGCGGGGGCTAGCGTTGTGGTGCTGGTGGGCGGTGTGTGGAAAACATCGATACTTGGTGATTCAACCTCTGGTTGTTGATTGAGCTGTGAGGATCCGGGCGGAGATGTGGAGGTAGGAGATGTTGGGACTTCATGTGCTGCAATGCTGTTACTTTCCTTGGTCTCCGGGTGTGCGGGGGGAGGACCAGGGGAAGATTCCCTAATTTCGCCATTCATGTCCTTGTCCTCGGCTAGATCCATTGCTAGTACATCACGGTGACACTTCAACCTCCAGAAGTCGATGCGTGACCATCTCAACTGAGCCATGATCTTAGCTGCACTGTTGCAAACCTGTTCTCGGGTTTTTTCTTGAATCGGGGCGAGGACTAGTAGATGCCGTGCATTCCTTAGGTGCGTCTCGAGATGCTTCTGCGCGATTTCAAGCTTTTCTTCGGCTTCTTCAATTTTCTGATGCATCATTGTTCGCCGAGCAAGGAGAATATCGCGAGCCATCTGATGATCGATTTTGCTTCTATTTATGGCCACCTCTCCGGTCGGGGTTTGAATGAGTTGTGTTGCGCCGGTGCTGTCTAGTCTGCGGATCGCTCGCCGACTCTGCCCTTCATAGTTGCCGCCAACCACACCACGCATCCGAACACCAGATGTCCGAAATGCAGCTGCATAATTGAGCTTCGCGAGCCAATCATTTCTATCTTCCTCACTCTGTGCTAGGAGCACCTCTTCCAGACCTCCATGCCTGACGTAAACAAACGCATTCTTATGTCTTTTGTAATTGCTATCCCAAAGGGCTACTGCTCCCTCCGTCGACATCAAGGCATCTGGCTTGAAATGCTCCAGAGGCGGCTTGAAAATAAGGGGGACTCCATCCTGACCTGACTTCACATGAGCTTCATGCTGATGGAGTAGGTTCTTGACCCAACCCGCATTCCGGAAGAAGTATAATTGTGCTCCAGTCAAGATGGCACCCCACTCTTGCCATGGTGACCGAGTCCTTCTTTTAGTGACCTCTTTCCGCCACAGCAGTCCAACTTTGGTAACCTTGATATCGACTATACCCGGATGTGCTGCATCAGGATTGTTTTGCGTCTTCTCCGTCATGAACGCATCTGGACGTGACCGAGCGGATATAATCTGAAGTATACCGGTCTTGAAGAAGGTTTTCTGGAGTTCTTTCAAATTGAGGCGATTTGCGGTACCCATATAACTATAATGCTCTTCTAGAGGTATATGATCTTTGAGCGGCGGCCGCAGTATATCCAGTTTACCGTCCATTATCAGCGTGTAGGGATCCAGTAGATCCCGGGATCTCCTAGTTGGTTCTGCGATGGCCGTGGGAAACACAGATTTCTTTTTCAACCTTAGACTTCCGGCACGCTCGCCGTTCAAATGAATATCGTCTTCTAGGTGGATAAAGGGTGTATAACTAATATTGTCATAAAAACACTCCAGTACATCGTCAAAAATACCCTCACCACGAGTATTCTTTAGATAATCTACCTTCTGCATTTTATACTTGTTGTTTTTGTTGAACACATCCGTGTGTAATATGAGTAGAGAAAAGGCGATAAAATAGGCTTGGTCCGGTGTGGCATAAATCCCCGGGTTACACTCATGATATCGGTTCGCGAAGGCTTCTAAGCACCTATCAATCTGTTGAGTTTCCTTTGGGAGTTCAGCCTCCATAAGGAGCTTCCGAATGGCCATGTCCATAGGTTCTTCAAAGAAGCTAAAAGTTCGCATATAGCTACGCAGTACAGCGGCGTGAAAGGGATCGGCTTCCTTAGAAAGCGCACTTGCAATCGCGCCGCGAGGGAGCACCTCTTCGACCCGTGCGAGATACTTGGCGGGCGTATCATCCTCACGCCGGTCAGGTAGTGAAATTACTTCTCTCGTTAACTGTAAAGAATTGTTCTTGGAGTTAACCGACCCCGGCGTAGCGGGAGTTAGAGTCCCATGCCGAGAGAGGTCCGTATTATGTCGCGTGCGACCGAGCCCTAAAAGATCACCAAAGCTTTTGCGGCCCGTAGAGGATGACGTGCGAGATGCCCCTAAATACTGGGGGTCGGCAAAGCTCTCACCGAGAGAGCTCATTGTTGATGAACGACCCCTATTCGCTAGACTTACTCGAGTTGGGGACGACCGACCAGAGTTTCGAGAGCTGGGCCGAAAAAGTGCGGTTGCAGGAGACCCGGGTATCTTACTAGTCGAGCCATGACCCGGAGAACCTAGAGGTGTCGATCTATCGTGGCCCGTTGACGGACGAGGCACATCCGCGATATTGGTGGTTGAAGTTGAATTGCGAGGAAGGGATGGTGCGTTTGAGCTTGCCCCTGAGAGGGCGGGCGTTCTCGATCTCTGAGGAAGATGTCCCATGGGGAAGAGAGGCTCTAGTTGCTTTTGCTTTCGGCGACCAAAGCGAAACAAGCCGGAGGGACCAGTATTATGTTGGAACTGGCCAGTGTGGTCGGTCGAACTGCTCTCGGACCTGGATGACTCGGATAGACGGTGGGCCGGCATGGTCAAAGTAGAACCAAGGTCCTCCGGGATGGTTGAAGTAGCAGAGGTGGGCAAGGGCTTGGACGGCTCCTCGAACGTGACGGTGTTTTTGGTCGCCGGAGGTTCGGTATGCTGTTTCATGATAGCCCTTTTCTCCTTTTTGGTGCCCGACAAGATTTTGACCGGGGTCGTGTGATCTTGTTGGCCCCTTGGCACATCCATCGAACGGCGCATTCGTAAGGGAATACGAACACCAGACTTTTTGCTAGATGTAGCGCTCCCCAGGGAATGTGAAGTAGGGGCCGTCGTGATGATGGCGGGAGCTAAAGCAAGCTCGCGTGTTAGCAAGTGACGTCTTGGTGGGTAACAAGGAAGCAGGAGAGGCGCGTACGTTCGGGCATAGGCGGCGGCTTTTCAGCCTGCTGCTGCTGCTTCAACCTAGTAGATAATTGGGAGTCGGAGGCATTACGGAACCTAAGCATGCTAAAGCGGCGATGCCTCGGGGTCTCTTCCTGGATCGGAGGAGATTCTGGGCGGTCATATGAGGAGTCATGGCTCACTCGGGTGCTACCCCGGATAGGTTCCAGGGTTGAGTTCGGGCCAGTGGACAGTTTACTACTGCTGGGGTCCTGGGAAGTGGTGCCGTTTTCGAGGCGATGACCGGTGGGTTGGGGGTTTATGAAAGCATCGTCGGCTTGGATTTGAACTTTGGGATCGAAGAGAGTGGTATGACGGCGCATGTCAGATTCACTGGCCATGACGCCGCGACGGCGTAAGAAAGGCATCACCAGAAAGCTGGTTAGCTATTAGAGCGGGGGGTGAGGTCAGTGTAGTAGTAGGTAGCACGAGGACCAGCGACAACAGTGACGACAATCACAACAGCGGCGGCGGAAGCGAGGACACGCGGGCGATGCTCGAGGCAGCACGACGTTGTCAAGCGTTCCAGTGGCGCGAACCCATTGTCTCGCCGTTAGCTCGTCGAGTTCGCTGCACGGCGCTGCACGGCACGGCACAGGCACAGGCACAGGCACAAGCTCAGGCACGGGTACAGCAAATTGTGGGAGGGCTGAAAGGGGTTGGGAGATTTTCGGATTCGGTCGGGTCGAACGGAATGAGATATCGAGGATCTTCTAAGGTTTAGAATTCACGGGTCTGTATAGATTTTAGATGTGTTGGTATTTGAGACGGCAGCCAACACAATGGGACAATGGTCGTCCAATGATTGATTACGAGGATGAACTGAAAAGTTCAAGGAATCGATGAAGGGCAGACAGGATACAGGATAAGGATATAGGATACAGGATACAGGATGACGGGCAGGGAGTGGGCAGGTTGATTAATTGATCATACCTAGTAGGTACCTATAGTAGGTAGCCGTAGCAGGTACCTACCAGCTAGTGCACGCACTACTGTATGTACCTACACTACCTCCTCCTTGGTAGGACAACAGTGCCCTGGTCGTTGGATGTATGGAGGAATTATGGGCACTGGCTATTATGGGGTCTGGGGTTCCCAGCGCACATACATACAGACATACAGTAGTAAAGGTGCGACATGTACATGTAGTGTATGTACTTAAACTAATAGAACTACCTCCATGAAGGTCTACATAGATATGTCATTGCATACTATTACCTAACCTGGTAGGTACACGCATCTTTACCTACAATACATACCTACATACATACTCATAATAGTCGTGTACCTGTATGTAGGTGAGATGATAGTTTCAATGGGAATCTACAACATATATGTTGGGTACATGGCTTGAGTACCCACCTCTGTATGAATGTAGGTATGAACATAGGTACGCAAAAACAGTCGGTCTAGAAAACGGTTCATGATAACAAAGAAGGGGCCTGCTTACATCTCCTTAACTTCCTATATGCCTACAATAGGCCCTTTCTAGGTTTGTGCCTGCCTAGATCTACATATAGTAAGTATGAGTATCTAAAGATGAGTTGAGTTAAGATGATATCTCGACTTTGGTTGACATTAAGATTTACCTACTTAAGGTTAGGAGGCAGGCAGGTACCTAACCTTAGGTACGTGTATAAATACATAGACAAATGAACCTCCATAAAAGCATAGTTAGTTAAGTGCCCACATACCTAAGGGCATCTATTCATCCCTTACATATATAGAGTACATATGTCCATGTCTAGGCGTTGTCACTGTCGATATATAGGTTACCCAAGATACCTCCTAGGTGGAGGCACATGATGGTTAATTGTGTAATTGCAATGCTGGTACTAGTGAGGTAGCGTATAGGTAATATGTACATCCATATCTACATGTGGGCCGCATTCGCAACCAGGGTAGAAACTTCCAAGAGTTGGACTATGTAAGTAAGTACCTGAGGATATTGCGTAATCAAGGCATCATTGTTTATTCGACTTTGCAATGTTGACGTTGTTATGAAAATAGTATGGCAGATAAAAAAAGAAAAATGACCTAGGGAAACAAACAAACAAACCGAAAGAGAAAAGAAACAGAAACATAGGAGCAAATCTTTCTAGTGGCTTCATTCTTGTCTTGAAGCTCACCAAATCCGAAGCTGGTGCCAAGCTGGCACCATACTCACTTCCTATATAGGTATTTAGTATGTAGATCAGATAGCCACTTGCACACCACACGCAGGTAGATGGATTCTGGATGGGGTCAGATGCCACTCTAGGTACCAGACTATCTATTACTCGGGTAGGCAAGGCACATGCAGCTCATTGAATCAAAGCAAGGTCTGAGCTCGTCTGAGCTGGTCTGGGCAAGGGAACAACCAACTTACCGTGGAGGAGGGGGTCCGCTTCGTCCCCTTCGTCCCCGTTGAATGCGCCTCAACCCCACCATATGTACATTTAGCTAGTACACTACGGAGGTAAAGACAGACCGTCGGCACGGCGAGCGGGATTAGGCAACCTTCTTTATCGCCTTTGATAATATCTATATTATTTTCTCACTATTGGGTATCATATCATTCCGAGGTTTCGACTGCCTGCCTGCCTGCCTGCCTGTCTGTCTATATACGTAATACCTCTTTTTCTTGAGAACCATCCTTCACGGCTCACGTCCCTGACTGATTACCGTGTACTCGTGTAATCGTGTAATCGCCGTTGCAGGTGGGTGCAATCCATGCAACCCTACCAGTCAAAGTCAATATGCGCCTAATTCACCCCTCATATACCTTCTTATTCATACCCTTACTCTTCCTATGCCTCCAAGGTGTCGACTATACCAGCGCTTCGCGCATTCCCGGCCTACCTCCAGTTCGAGATGAAAGCCCGATTCGCATTCCAACATCGCCCAGCCCTCCATCATCCGCATCTACGTCGGCTCTCCGCTCCTTCTTCCGCCACCTCCTCGGCCATTTCTCATCCATCCTATCCCCACATCCCTCGGCAGGCGACAGCCTAACTCGCTGGGTAGACAACCGCCCGAGACTTATCGAGAGCTTGAAGGACTACGAGGATCAAGTCGTCATTCGCTTTAACCTTTCCAGTACTCAACATGCAGCCGCCTTACGCACTGTCGTCGACCGCATGCTGCTTGATGTATGGGACTTCACCGACAGCCATGTTGATATCCGGATTCCCAACCGTCGCGTCCGATTTTTGGCCCGCGCCCTGCCCCCATCTCTATTGGAGAACTACTCCATCCTCATCCCAGACCTCGCCCGCGTCGCTGCCGCCACCTACCCCTCTCGCAGGAGTCCAATTCATACCCACCAACTATACGATCGTGGTACCACTCCTACATCTCATACCCTACCTAAGAAGTACGATGTTGTCGACGTTTATTTTCAAGACTACCAGCCATACTCTGTCATGGTGGCCTGGATGCGCCTGGTTGACTCCATGTTTCGAGGGCGCGGTCTTGTCCAGATGATCAGCATTGGCAAGTCATACGAGGGCCGTGATATCCCAGCTTTGCGAGTTGGCATACGGCCTGTTGATGAGAACGTGTCCGGTCCCCGCCGTGAGACCCTCTTAGTCACGGGTGGCTTCCATGCCCGAGAGTGGATTGCCACAAGCTCGGTCAACTACGTCGCCTGGTCCTTTATTCAATCCGTTGATAGTGATCCGATAGTCAGAAAGACCCTCGAGCGCTTCGACCTAGTTTTCATCCCCGTCTTAAATCCCGACGGGTATGAATATACGTGGGAAGTAGATCGACTGTGGCGCAAATCCCGACAGCGCACCAAAATGTCATATTGTCCGGGGCTTGATCTAGACCATTCCTTCTCTTATGAATGGGATTCGGCGGGTCGCCAGGGTGAACCATGCTCGGGAAGCTACGGCGGCGATGAACCGTTTCAAGCCATCGAGGCTGCCCAGCTAGCAGACTGGGCCAAGAACGAGACAGAGCAAGGTTCCAAATTTGTAGGATACCTCGACCTACACTCGTATTCCCAGCAAGTCCTCGTCCCATACACTTTTTCTTGTGAGGTCCAGCCTCCCAATATTGAAAACCTGAGGGAGGTTGCTATGAACCTAGCCAAGCGCATGAGACTATCGAACGGAGAGTCTTATACAGTGGCATCCGCATGTGGAGGACACGTTGAAAATTCCGCCGGACCACTGATCGAAGCTAAAGGGGGGTCTGCGATAGACTTTTTCTACCACGAACTTGAAGCGCATTATAGTTACCAAATCAAGTTAAGAGACACTGGGAGTTACGGCTTCCTCCTCCCGAGCGATAATATCATCCCCGTTGGCGAGGAAGTTTTTCAAGCAATGAAATACTTGGGCGACTTTTGTGAGTAACGTCATCCCCCCCAGTAACACCTTCCCCTACTCAGGGCTAGTCTCTTGCACGAGGAGTCCAGTATACTCCTACGGCCCCTTATGATGCGACTTAAGACTGGTTACTAACTGCGTACGTCAAGTGCTTGGAAATAATGGCCATGAGTGGATGCAGGAAACTACGAATAGCGAGCAAATAGCTCAGGAGCCAGTCTCTGAGGAGAACGACGAGATGATCACAGAACTACGAAGACGCCGACGAAGAGAGATGGAGGATGAATAAAATGCACGAAACATGGGAACAACCCGACGGTGTCCCAGGCTGTATAATCACGATAATAGAAGCATGGTACGGAGTTTGATGGTTTGGATTTTACAATGGAGTTGGGTGTCAACCATTGTTTTCGAGTATCCCCGGAGCAACATATAATAATTTTCACACGGGAAATAAAAACACGAGTCGAATTTGGACTAGACAAATAATATTTACATACTACGCTAAACATGGCAACCTAGAGCCTAGCATCTCAGAAGACAGCTATGTGTACAACGGAGCAACCGTGTTATGCGACAGGTGGGAATATGGATGCCAAGCAAGAACGCCACAATTGTATCAGCGATTTCAGCTGTTTTCTTTTTTTCTATCCCATACCATATATTCGGATCCATAATATACAAGGTGCCGGCTCCGAAGCCCAAGTCCCCGCTCCGCTTAACCAAACTATACCAGTTTCCAGCAAGTCAAAACAGCCATGACGGTAAGGGCGGCCTTGCCGATCTGAGAGACGCCGTAGCCGACCAGGCGGCCCGAGGGGCCGAACTGGGTGTAACCGAAGGCGTAGGCGAAGCGGCCGACGACCCAGGCGGAGCCGGCCCAGGTAGCCTCATTGGGATATCGCAGGCCGGCGATGAGGAGGGCCGTGATGAAGGGGGCGTAGTTCTCGGTGAAGTTGGTGTGCGCGCGCTGCGCGAGGTTGAACTTGAGGGCCTTAGGGTTCTTCTCTATCTCCTCTTTCGTCGCGTACGACTGGGGGTATGGTATCCCGCTGGCCTTCCGCGCCGCCGAGGTCAGCGTCTTGTGTGCTGTGTTTATGAAGAGGCTGGAGGCTGCGACGGCAAGGACGTAACTGTTGGCGCAGAAGAAAAAGGTTAGCTTAGCTTGTTGCGATGACGAGTTCTGAACTGAGTCCGGTGGTTTGCGACTAGACTGATAGAGCAAACTCCGAAGGCTTGGCACTGGGGACCAAGGTATTCATTCTATTACGAAAGAAATCTGACTTACCCGAACTCTTTAGGAACCTCGAGAACGTAAGACATGGTGAATCAGGTATGTATGATAAATGTAAAAGTTGTAAGCGGGTAGGATAGGTGTTATAATCCAAATTGGAAATAGTAATGTATTTAACTTGAAGCTGAAACTAGGCAGTTAGGTAAATATATGAACGATGCTAGAGGATTGAGTGTCAGAGGACTCTTCATCTTCAGCCCACCATCTTTATATGCGGCGGGACGAGTATCATGTTCACGGACAAGTGTTAAGTCCGCGTTATGGGGACCGCGAATATCAAACTAACCCGTGCTATAATCGGACTAGGCCTAGCTTGCTGGTAACTACGATGGCAGGCAACCAGGGTTGCCGGCTTCATTGCAATTCGATTTATTAATCCAATATCTATCATTAGCCCTTCGAGTCTTGGGAACGGGCGAAAAGGATGAGAAAACTGTCAGAAACTCCACCAAGTTATCCAGGCCTACCCGGAACTCCGCCCGTGCATGGGCAACGACGGCCAAATACCGACCCGACTGTAATAACACGGTGGCTAAGAAGACGTTGCAGATTGGGGGAAAGTGTCCGAGACGGTTCGCATCAATTCCCCGGTTTAACTAGGAAAGTTTGTTTAGCTTGTCAGACTACCTAGACAGTTTAGGTAGTCTCTCTCGGCTCGTATTGTACTGTATGGTTTCTATGGTCTGGGCTAGGCAATGATTAAGCAAGGATTGCAACATCTCATTACATCCGAGATACACTAGCTTTTAGGAGCTTCACCTGAGTTATGCTGCAGACCCGCTTGTGTATAATTTCTAAAACACGTTCATCACAAGACCGTACCGTGCAACTAGGGCGACTTCCTAGGAAGTCGCTCCACAAACAAAGCAGCTATTGAAGTTAAACATAAACGCAAAAACACAAAATGACCTATTAAGCATCAGTCTCAGTTCTTAGTCATCACAACCTATCGAGTCGGTATACCTAGATACGCAAACTTTTACTTGTCCTTCTTAGGCTTCGATATGAATATCTCTCATCGTTTCATACAGCAGCATCATATCTTCCCTATCCTAACTTTCACCATTGAAAAGTACTACGCCGTGATGCAGATAAGATACTTCTGAGATCCCCGCAAAGCGTGGAAAAAATGTAATAATATAGCATAGTCCCCACACCAAATTAACTATATTTCCCAAAAGGGATGTCGAATAACCATGACAGCTTGGTTACCTAGTGTGGTCTGCATGGTACGGCAGTCAGGGGTAGGTGGTTTCGGCTAGCACCCTCGGGTCTATAGTAGACCGCCCCTGGTTTGTCTGCCGTAACTAGGTATCTATCTCGTTGGAAAGGCGATTGCTTTATCTACTTTAGTGTAAACGTTTACTATATAAGATCTGGATACTAAGTTTGGGTTTTCGGTTACGCTGCTCTCCACCTGATGATTTAACTCTCTCAAGCTACCTAGTCTTCTAGTCAGTAGTATGCATAAATCAATGCTTGCTCTTTTCCCCAAGACGTGCACCGCCCAAAGCCTCAGGTTGAGCATCTTGCATTCTAGGTCTCTATATATACGGATAACTCTGTTTTCGTTTCGAGAACCTTTCGGACAGACACGATAATCGGGTTCTGCTTACGCAAGCCATAACGGGTAGCTGAATAGTTTGCTCCCAAGTTTGCTCCCAAGTTTGCTCCCAAGTTTGCTCTCACAGGTTGCCGTTTTTGGGGATATGTTGCAATCTTGGATGCAGGGGTCCGTTCTGCAGGTTATGCTATTCCCTTCTAGTAGATCCATATGACAAATGACCACGTGTCTAGCAAGCATCTAGCCCGTGAGATACGGTACTCATGCCAGTGTCGAAAAAAACCTTTCGGTTGCAGCTTTACTTCCTATGTCAGTGGGCTCTTCCCACAACAATAGTTGTTTTTGAATAACCCAGACTCATTCCAAGCTTTTATCCAGATATAGGTTACGCAAAAGGAGTCTGAAGATTCTGTAAAGCATTTGAAGGACCTACTACATACGGCGATCAATGAAATTCTTAATGCTGTTATGATCAAAACCCTAGCCAGCAATGACCTGAACCTATAATGTGCTCACTAGTCTAAAAGTAGCTTAAAAAGGAATAATGCCCACACTAAGATGTTGTTAACCCTCCGAAAACTAGCTTGTTATGTACTTTTTGCAGACTATGTTTAAAAGAGGTTTATAACTTTAACCTCTAGTATAAACTATTCTATACCTAGGCATTTTGGTATAGTAACTGCTATGAGTAAAGCATGGCCAGTGTAGGTAGGTTACAAGTAGTTGCTATTGGGTATACCGTCACAAGCGGTTGTGTTTTGCATAGTGTATGGCATGTATAATAGCGCATAAATTAGATCTAAAGCTCTCTCGTTGGAAGAGTTGACGATATATACACTACCTGACTACCCCATCCCGTCTAACCATCCCATTTATCTATATCCATGTACTATGTCCTGTTTTGAGGCCTTGCGAACAATCCATCTGTATGATAATCTACACTGGTAGGCGATAAAGCCTAAATGAACGCCCCTTTCCCAACACTCGTACATACCTAAGTAACTTCGCCCCATAACGTAATACATACTTGGGCTACCTACTAGTCCGCCTTTAATTCAAGTATAACGATAAGCCTTGAAGACAATTACACAAGAGGGGGTGTCGTATCTTATTCTACTAGTGCATGTGTCCATGAGTCAACTAGGTAGGTACCTGTATTGCGTTATTCATGCTTTATGTTAGATTGCTAGAGTAAAAATAAAGTCGGGTTGTTGCGAGAGGCTAACGATAGAGATAACGACAATACGAGATGAGCTTGTATACTGGGTACCGGTTAGGCAGCAGTATCCAGATCTTTACCAATAGTAATCCTATGGATCTTTAACCTTATATACAGGTAGAGGTAAAGAGGCAGCAGTATAAGTAGTGTAAAACGAGTTGCTGCCTGTATGTACCTAGTGAGGTTCTATAGATTGAGGTAGGCACCTATGTGTAGATTTAGAGGAGCTATGCATGTATTAGGTAGTTAGTGGCCGAGGCTCCGCCGTCCCTCTGTGGCTTACGTGCGAGCTTCTAGCCTCAACCATCCATTCAACATGCATCAAGAATGCCCCACGACTACCTACCTATCTACACTAGAACTACCAGAAACAAAAAGACACATTCTCTGGCCACGGCATCATCGCACCAACAATTCGCCTGCTACCCTCTGATCAAATTGTCCTAATTCTGGTCATACACCTGCAGACGGCCCGTTTGGGGGCCCGCATCCTGTCACCACCATGAGTTCTTGTAAGCTGTTACTCTATCACCTCTCTCCTGACCCCCTTTTCCCCATATTCTCCCCCTCTGATTGCCTCTGTTATCCGGCTAACTGTGGTCTACTCCAGTAAAACAGTTCATCCGTAATGTGCGAGCCACAAAGACGATCGCCGACGAACGTGCCGTCATCCAAAAGGAGAGTGCTGCCATCCGAGCCAGCTTTCGCGAAGAGAGTCACGACCACAACGTGAGGTACGAGCCGGACATACCTTGATCACTTATGCGAATCCATCCAGCGAGTGTCTAACTGGTCTTTCTAGGCGAAACAATGTCGCTAAGCTTTTGTATCTCTTCACCCTGGGCGAGAAGACCCATTTCGGCCAGATAGAATGCATAACGTTACTCGCCTCACCGCGCTTTGCCGACAAGCGCCTGGGACACCTAGCTACCAGTCTGCTGTTAGATGAGAAGCAGAGTGTCCTAACACTGGTCACTAACTCCCTCAAAAGGTATACTATGGTCCGCAGCCCTTCCTCACGTCTACCTGAGGACTAACACTCAGTCCCTTTCCAGCGACTTGGGCCACTCGAATCAGTATGTTGTCGGTCTCGCCCTTTGCACCCTCGGAAACATTGCCTCTATCGACATGTCTCGGGACCTGTTCCCCGAAATCGAAAATCTGATATCTACTGCCAATCCTTATATCCGACGGAAAGCCGCGCTCTGCGCCATGCGAATATGTAGGAAGGTACCCGAGTTGCAAGAGCACTTCGTCGAGAAGGCCTCTCAGCTTCTGTCCGATCGGAACCATGGCGTATTACTCTGCGGTCTAACGCTCATCACGAGTATGTGTGAAGCCGAGGAGGAGGAGGGCACCGACGAAGGCATTATTGAGAAATACAAACAATTTGTTCCTCTCCTTGTACGGACACTCAAGGGGCTTGCAACTTCTGGATATGCCCCGGAACATGACGTAATGGGAATTACAGATCCTTTCCTACAAGTCAAAATTCTGCGTCTCCTCCGTGTGCTCGTTCGTGGCGATGTCGAGGGCACTGAGCAAATCAACGACATTTTGGCACAAGTAGCCACCAACACCGATTCATCTAAAAACGTGGGCAACTCGATCCTTTACGAGGCCGTACGTACTATTCTGGATATTGAGGCTGACTCCGGCTTGAGAGTACTTGGAGTCAACATCCTCGGCAAATTCCTTACGAATAGGGACAACAATATCAGATATGTAGCTCTCAACACATTGATCAAAGTCGTTGCTATAGAGCCCAATGCCGTCCAACGGCACCGTAACACAATTCTCGAGTGTTTGCGAGACCCGGATATCAGCATAAGGAGACGGGCTCTTGATCTTAGTTTTACTCTCATCAACGAGAGTAATGTTCGTGTGCTTATTCGCGAATTACTTGCCTTTTTAGAAGTGGCCGACAACGAATTTAAACCTAGCATGACAAGCCAGATTGGTATCGCAGCCGATCGATACTCTCCGAATAAACGATGGCATGTAGATACAATGCTACGGGTCTTGACGCTTGCTGGAAATTACGTCAAGGAACCCATCCTGGCCTCCTTTGTCCGGCTCGTGGCAACCACCCCGGAACTACAGACATACGCCGTACAGAAGTTGTATATCGGTTTAAAGAAGGATATCACCCAGGAGAGTTTGACGCAAGCTGCCGCTTGGTGTATTGGGGAGTATGGAGACTCCCTGCTACGGGGAGGTCAATACGAGGAGGAAGAGTTGGTCCAAGAGGTCAAGGAACACGAGATCGTCGATTTATTCACAACTATTCTCAATAGCAGTTATGCAACCCAAATCACAACCCAGTACATCGTTACGGCGCTCATTAAGCTTAGTACCCGGCTATCTGATGGGTCCCAAGTCAAGCGACTAGAGCAGCTCTTGCAACTATACCAGACTACCCTAGACGTCGAGGTCCAACAAAGATCTGTGGAGTACGGGAACCTTTTTGCATATGACGAGATTCGACGTGGCGTTTTCGAGAAGATGCCACCACCCCAGATCAAAGAAGAATCTCGGGTTCTCGGCGAAGCCACTAAGAAGGCCAAGAAAGCCGCCAATCGCAAATCGAAGCTTGTCGCCAAACCCACAACAGATCAGGATCTACTGGATCTTATGGGCGATAGCACTTCAGCGCCTCTTGCCTCGCCTGCAAATGGAGCACCAAGCAACACCGACCTTCTCGCCGACATACTCGGCGGAAGCACATCACCAGCAACTTCCCCACCCCAATCCGCGACTACCGCGTCTATAATGGACCTCTTCTCCCAAGGCCCGGCTCCTTCGACACCGAGTCCCGCTCCCCCTACTTCTAGCTTAGATGTGTTTGGGGCGCCCCCACCCCAGCAACCAGCCGCCACAGCCCCCCCAGCAGGGTTACCATGTTATGATGCAAACGGCCTGAAGGTGGTTCTACAGTTACAGCGTAACGCTGAAGGGGCAGTGCAGGTGACGGCGCGTTTCTCAAATTCCTCAGGTGCCCAGTTGTCAGATGTCGGTCTACAGGCCGCCGTACCAAAGACACAGAAGCTGCAGCTCATGAGCATCTCTAACCCGAATGTCGCTCCCGGGGCCGAAGCGACCCAGATGATGAGAATTATGGGAAGCAAAGGAGTAAGTAATAAGCCTCTGCCAAGATTTCGTCGACTTTTCTCTCTATAATATGAAAACGCTAACCACGGCATGTGCTTTATAGCCCTTGCGACTAATGTTACGAGTTGGCTACAGACACCCATCGGCTGGTCAAGTAATGGATCAGGTGAAATGGACAGAACCTTCTTGAGTTTTTGGTAGGCAGATGAGCAGTGAGCGAGCATTTCTTCTGCATCATTGCTTATCTCGTTCAATACCATTATATACAACTTCTACTGCAAGCACCAGGAAGTTAAGTGAGTTGATTAGGAGAGAAGATACCGTTGCAGTAGCTGTAGATAATGTTGAGTGGGATTGAGCGCACTGGCAGCTCTATGATAGCCTTATTCTTTCATCTTAATCTAGCCAAAAGCAGGATATGTATAGCCTAAGGAATTAAAAGATACCGAATAGAAACTGGAATCACGCTCCACCTAGTTCTAGCCTGCGATATCGGGTTTTGTCACAAAGGGATGTGCGCTGTTCTCCTTCGACAAATACGTGATCATCCCATTCCACCCTTTTCAGCTTGTGAGCTAGACGTCACAAGTATCTGGATTGCCTTCATGAAATTAATGATTTCATTTGGGATAAGAGACGAGGTAATAACAATTACTTACTATACTTGATTTCAGAGCTAGAATTCTATAATTTGGATAGACACTCAAGACCAGTCTATGTAGCCTAGTAAGAGACTGTGTTAGGACCGTAGTGTTCAGATCTAGCCGACCTGGCGAGAATAATAATACTCAATACACCTTTTTTCCTCCTCTTCTTAGAGGACTCTAGGGGGGAAGTTGTGCTGGCTAGAGAATCATCTCTTCATATTTAGCTATCTACTAACTACCCCTTATATCCGTCTACGTGCGTGTTAGAGATGTCTCTAAACTGCCGCATTTCATTTATAGTCACAAGCACGAGACCGGTATCCAGTGGTAAGTAGATTCGTGCAAACGTATGAGCCTCAGTACGCCTTCATGAACACAAGGGCTAGTAAGATGTCGTTGAACGCATGTATCCTTTACTCCTTCTATCTAGTAAGATCGCATATACATATATATACAACCTACCACCACCTCTCACACAACACCCGGTGAGGCTCCATACCAAGCCCCCCCTCGGCTCGCCGACTCGTGAGCTTCGCGACAAACTGATCCGTCATAGTCGGGACACCACAGACGTAGACAACAGCAAACCGGGGATCCCCCACCGCCCCAGCCACGTCGTTTTCGATAGTGCATCTCCGGGAATGGAAGGGGATTGTGAAAGCGTCGTTTCCCTCCTTGTTCTCGTTTTCGTCCTCGGCTTGGCCTCCACCACCAACCGTGATCAGATTTCCCTTTCCTCCTCCGCCCTCAGCTCCTCCGGTAATGCTGGTACTCTTTGCCCCTTCCGCGTTGGCAATACCCGTCCCACTACCACCACCACCTGTCAAGAAAACCCCCAAGGACCCCTTAACCCGGCCCTGCCGAAAGACGCGCGCTATCCTCTCGAGGAACAACATATTCTCGGCCTTTCTATATCCGGAGTCTCCGGCAGACACGCCTGGATCTTTAAGCGAGTACAAAAACCGCACTTCCAGGTTCGTTCCTGCTGTGTTCGAGGCTCCCGCAGCCGCGGGAGCAAGGGAGCAAAGCATGGAAACAAGCGGGTTAACGCCGACGCCGCCAGCGACGAAAACAACGCGACGCAGCGTGCGCACGTTTATGCCCGGTGGAGGCCACACGAAGCCGCCGCCGACGCGCACGCGGAGTTCCTTGCCTATGATCGAGCTAGCTCCAGAAGCCAAACTCTGAGGATCCGCGGTCGGTGGGTCGTGTTCTTGCCACAACCAGGCGGCGGGCGGGTTTTCAGGAGATCTCTGGACGGCTAGCTCGAGATATGGCCCCTGTGCAGCCTCGACATTCTTACCTTGTTCATTCGGCGAGGGTGTCTCATCAGCCCCCTCGGATTCGAGTGAGGGATGTGCGAGGCGCGCCTCTCGCGGCGTCGAGGTGATGGTGAAGCCGCCTGCTCTCTCGACGCCGGGCACGTATACATCGAGCCATTGGCCCGGTAGGAACTATAGGTCTTAGTATCAGATTGGGGGGCTAGATGGCGATGGCTGAAATTCTACACGATTAAAGTACGACAGCTAACAGACTCGGCTCGGAAGAGTGAGTAAACAAGCAAGCAAATAAGATGAACGAACATACGCGAATAGGAGGAGAGTCGCGCGGGACGCCCAGGCGGAAGACGCGCGTGGTGTTATTGACGTCCTTGATTGACCGGAGAACGACGGTATGGAGCGACTTGGAGAGAGAGGTATGTATGTCAGCAATAATTCCCCGACCGAATTCGACATATTCAAGTTTTTTTTTTTTTTTTAAATCGAATCGCTCACCTTGTCCCGCGGCTCTGCCGCGGTTCTCTCGAGATGATCTGGCATGGACGTCATGTTGGGTGATTGGATGTGGAATGAGTGCTTTAGCTTTCGGCTTTCGCCTGCATAGCTCAGTCTTAGTGGGGTTGTGGTAATGGCGATGCTGATGCTATTTTCATGTATTTCCCATCCTCCCTAGCTTCTCCTCCACCCTCTCGTCTAAGTATCTATACCTGCTAGGTATCTCTTCCTCTTAGTTGATGCTCATACTAACCCATATAATAATTATTTAAACTCAAGACATCTTACACAAATCATCATATCTTCGTCCTCGCATCCTCTCTCATTCCCGTCTCCCAGTTACACCAAACCCCTCGCTGACTGATTCGCTGACATCATTATAAGCCGTTATATTTAAATATGTGCATATTTGTTATTTATTTTGCGGCAAAATCCTATCATAAGTATCGAAAAAGATACTCGCGTCAACCTTTTAGTGCCCGGGCGACACTTGAGTCGACCCGGCATGTATATTATCTGGGAGAGGATTGCTTTAGGACCTAGCTTCAACTCCACGGTATTCCGCACTTCCGTGCTATACCCCTAACTCCTTTTCTAGTGCAAGCCGAATGGCTCCTAGATACTTTCTTGGGACTCTTCTAACCCTGCCTGTTTACAAGTTCAACAAGCTGTCATACTGAACAGATTAAAACGTATTGTAAATCGAAAGCAGCTCGTCAGATCATGGACGATAGAGATCTATGTAAGGTGGCAAATAGAAATGTGACGGAGAAGAGAAAGAACGCCGATGAAGGCACGAGGGTGACGAAGATTCCAAGAGTAAAGTTAGATGCGGACGGAGACGAGATCACAAAAGCTGCTCTTCCCATTGGTGAAGAGAGGTAGATAGCTAGAGGCGACTACAATAAGTAGAGATACAAATCACACTAGCGGTGCAACTCCATGTTGCTATTTAAGCTAAGTGCTGAAGGTAGATACAAAAACTACATCAGAACAAGACAGACATAGGTGCCTAATAGCACGAAAGCTCGTTTTTACTTTATTATCATTTTATAGCAAACAACTTCTAGCCATAAGCTAACCTCTCTTTGATAGTTTCGAGTGCGAAAGAATTCCTATGAAATCCTCCAGCTAACTGCTTTCATAGCATTTTGGAAAAAAAAATTTCTGAACTGCATTTGGTAGGCTTCATCAAATTGCACCAGTTAAACTGGATTCAAAAAATCACTCCCTCCTCCTAGGCCTCATACTCATATCCAGTTTCCTATGGGAGCTTGGCTGACTGCATCTGTATGATCTGGTGTGCCGTGGCTTCGAGGGTCTCTGCATTGAGTGCTGTCATCTGGACCTCTCGCAGTTCCCCCAATGCATGGTTCGGAGCGAGGGCTCCAGGGGTGTTCCACCTGTGTATCCTTCGGTTGCGAGGGTGATGGAGTGTGTCGGAGCCATTCCGACTCGGTCAAGCTAAGAACACGAATTCGGGGCTCAATTTGTTCATTTTTCAGAGGGTTATCCGCCCCGCAAGATAGGGTTTTTTGAGTCTTGGGTGGGGAGGATTTCACGGTAAAGGAGTCGTCATATTGCGTGAGATGTCTTTCCAGTACACTGCCAGTGGTAGGAATATAGTCTGCCGGAGAGGGTAATTTAGGGGATTCAGAAGCCTCAGTGGAAGTCGGCGAACCTGCGTAGTCCGAGAAGGATGTACCTTCTTCAACTCCGGCATCAACTAGTTCCAGCGCCTGCATCGACTCTGAAGTGATTAGCATTGGCTGCGCTGTACTTAGTCTGATCTCTTCGTTGTCAAAATCTTCACTCTCGACATATTGTTTCAAGGAGGGTGTCAATGATGGGCAGAGCGATGAGGCTGACGCAGGTCTCGCTTGAAAATTGGGAATATCAGACAACGGGCGTTGCTGTATCTCACCCGAGAGTTCCATTTCAAGCGCCCTACCTCCCAGCGAAGAGGGCGAAAGATCTGAGGGGCTTTTGAGGAAGTATTCTTCCCGAAGATTAGCGTCTGCACGCTCCACCTTACCCCTTTCCGTAGTGCCAACGTCGTCGTCGAAGACTTCAGGCCCCAGTGTTACACCATCAAAAGTAAACCTTCGGGGTGGTGGAGAGGTAGAGTCTGAGCTCGGCATCACCCCGGATCGCTCTCGTTGCAAATCGAAGGAACCCCTAGAGACCGGAGACATGTCGAGTCCAAGTTGCGGGGCCAGATTGAGCTGCTTTAGATACTTCATGGATCTATAGTGAAAACAAAATGTAGCGTAAGGCGAGTCTTTCGCATCAATTAGATAATAATTGTAGTATGTGGCGTCCTCGGGATTATCGACTAGACCACCACTGGGAGAACTAATGAAAGGGAGGTTGGAATTGTTAGCCAATGTGTCAACACTAGAATAGAAAATCAAATAATATAAGGATCATGAATTGGATGTAGGCTTACGCGATCCCGTAACGCTCCTGGCTTCGATAGGTATCAAGTTCAAGTGCGATGCGCTTGCGTCCCTTGCACCGAAAAACCTGCACCTCGATGATACCTCCATCTTCAGCAATGGATTTCTTGTCTAAGCCGGGCATGAAATGGAAGTATCGCGTCTCAATTCCGGGATACCTGGCGTCATTATGATCACAAGTGTCACCCCATTTGTCTTCTGGCCGATAGAGGGCCCTGACGACGATCCCTGCAGTGCGCGTATTGGTATTGGTGCCCCATGACGAGATGTGACGTCCATTCATAGTCATCTTGAAGAAGATGCATCGTGAAGGGGGCGGTGACTGGTTGATGAGATAACGCAGCCAAAATTGCTCGCCTAAGGGTTGTTCTCGTTAGAATAATTCAGGAGGTAGCAGACGGCAAGGTAGCGTACCAGGTAGCGAAGGGATGTAAACAGATATACGTGGGTTCACCTTCTTCAGGCGTGTCGGATCGACCTCCTCGAGTGTGGACGAGGCATTAGGCTGTGATGCTCCGTCTACTCCTGCATAGCCACTACAGATGACTGGGGGCGCCGTTGGCCTCATCAGCCGAACAGAAGAACCATCGGGGTGAGGGTATTCGGCTACTTGCTTTGCCTCCAGACTTGCGTGGATAGAGATCTCAATTCCTCGAAAATACGGCATGTTGGCTTTTCATGTAGAACAAGTAATTGTGAAGAGTAAAAAAACAGATTTCGAGTAGACAAGGGCACTGCAAGGATATCTGCAAGGGAGCGTAATGTAGTATAGAATGTAGGTCTTTAAAACCGGGACCTTGTGTTCACTATGAAGTTTTTGAAGTGTCGGGTGAGGCGTACGTGTACATGAGGCAGGACAGGGGAAATTGGATAAGGGCAAAGTTGAAGGCGAGAAGACGTTGAAAAGACGTGTAGAATATTACGGGCAAATGGGAGAGGGAAGGAGGGAGGAGTAGTAGGAAGAGAAAGAGGAAGAAGAAGAAGGAGGAGAGGGAGGAGATCGGTTACCTTGGGGAGGCAGGAGAGTAGAGACAGAGGGTGGTACCTTCTACCTAATAATCATCAATGAAGTCATTGCCAACGTAGAGGGGGGCGCTGAGAGTGTGGTGAATAAATAAGTACCTGGACAATTGTACTTAGGGGGTTAGTAGTAGTAGTTGTATAAACATTGAACGCCGTACTTATTATGTGTGTAGGCCTCCTTTTAAATACCACGAGGCTGATTCACGGGAACATTTAATCCAGCTCGCTTTCCCACTTCCCCTATTGTTGTTTCTCATTTGTTGTATGAGGGAATAAGGAGAGTGAGGGCCACCTAGAGTATAGGAACTTCTACCCCTTTCCTTTCCTCGCTTTGGGTTTCATGGAAGGATATAGTATCTGAGCGCACGTAGGCAAGTACTGGCCATGGCCATGCGATATCATTGAGCTGGAATTCTATGCAACTCGTAGTGTCCCCGTATCATCTAGAGGCTCTAATTATGGCTTGGTAGCAACCTCTCATGGGGGAATTCGGAGAACAGGTTCCGGACACAGAGTAAAAGACCCACTGTCAAGAAAAATCTGGACAGCTAGAATTGAAGCTGACCTAAGCCATTTGATGTTGTGTATTCTGGGTAGTACCATTGTGGATAAACAATCAACACCCATGTTCGTCTAGATTCCCAAGGGAGGCTCAAGTAGGACCGCCCCTATTATAACCCTGTTTAAGTTACCTGTTTAATGTTCATACTCATGCTCCTGTCTGTTCGCTTTCTCACTCGTCAAGGCCACCAAAGGCCATGAACGAAAGAACGTCGTTCAGGGGAGCTTACGTAAAAATGCTATGCCAATGGACCGGTATATTTCTAGTGGAATGAATGGCCATCGATTCCACCCATGGCCCACCTACTATTTACACGTATCGATCGAGGGAGATGTGGTATACACGGATTGACGGAACACTGATCAACCCCCCAACACCTTTTTCGTGTCCTCCTCCTTGTCTAGCAAGCCCAGATTCCTTATTTGACCAGCACTCGGGGCGTTATCTCGCGCTGACGCAGCTTCGGCTTTCCTGTAGGCGGCTTGTAGTTGTCTGACTCTCGCGGCCTATCAGAAGGGTTGCCGAGTATTTAGTAACCATGTCCTGCGGCAGATAACTGGGGATACGACAAGGCGGGACTAACCTCCTTCTTGTGGTGTAGACACTCATAGTAGTCCTCTAGTACGGGAGCGCACTTCTTTTTGCCCGTATCATCCTCTGACGATGTGTTGACGACGTAACAGGCGAGGACCTCCTGCCAGAAGGGAAAGCATCGGCCGGGGCCTGTGAATCTCAATTGCGCGGGTTAGCGGTTTATTGATTTGGGCAATCGATGGGGGCCGTGGTTAGAGACAGACCTCCGTGCAAACCGTATCCAGAGGCCATGGCGGACAGTGTGCGAGAGAAGGTGCTCGACGGGCTTGATGGGCTCGAGTATCGCTTGGGGGGCCTCAATTAGAGCCGGTATAGATGGCTGTCGTTGATTATGGGCTATGGGGGAGTTCTAGCTCTTGAGGTTTGGAATTGAATGAATGCAGTTGGCTGCTTGAGTAAGGTGGGTACCTCTAAAGCCCGCCGAGTTCGAAGTCGCTACGTGCACTGCAAGGTGTGACATGGCAATGACTATTGATTGGTCTACTTGATGACGAGCACCTGAAAGCACTATAATCACTCCCTAGCCCCTCCTTAACCCACCCCTACCCGGGTATACCTACACTAGGTACCTCACCTATGTATGTATCTTACCTACATGTAAGGATGGGTATAGTCCCACCTTGACAATAACTCGCAACGATTCCCGACGCGGCCGTCGAATACGAACTTCATTTCCATTCCGGCCCGTGTCCTGTCCTCGCTTTGCTGCATATTACATAGAATATAAATCGCAGGGAAGAATGCCTTTGTTTTCATGAAAATGACAGCTTCCCTGTCTCCGCCGAGAGTCCTCTTGCTCGCCGTCCACTTTGCTGTCAAATCCGACATCCAGAGCTTGACTGCGCTTGTCGCCCATCACCCCAATGTCCTGCAACCTGAATTGATATTGAGAGTGCTTCTCACATGTCTACCCGAGACTCTGAGATCGAGCGAGTATGTCGGGCTCATAGAGCGAATTGAGTCGGGCCACTTATACTCAGAACCTGATCTGTCCATCCAATTCGACCCGTCTTCTGTCCAGGATATTACCGACGCCGAGGCCGCGAAAAAGACCCGGCGCCTGCATCTGCTACCTCTAGCATGGGACCATGCCCCCATAGATGCTCTTCACGACCCTATATCCCTATTCTTGATCCATCGTGCCCATCGCGTTGATCAGGAGGCGGGTCTTCTTACCCAGCTTCCCGACCTGATTGTTCCATTTCTTCAGCATGCTCCATGCATTCGCACCTGGACCATTTCGGCCCTGCTGCCCTTGCTGCGTCGTAACTACGAATATTATCCGCACGAGCCCATCTCGCTCACACTCGAATCTTTTGAGCGCTTAGACAGCCGAGAAGCCGTGGCTTTATTGTTGTCGCAAACTGGTGCCCGCGAGGAGCACTTGCCGCACGTGGGGAGGGATCTTCGCGGATTAATTGGGCCATGGTTATACAACGATGCGAGATGGGACACTTCTATAGAAAACCCAAGTCCTACGGAAAGTGGTGGAGCCGGGCATATATCTTGCCCGGCTTGGGAGCACGTCCTCGAGTGGCTCATTACCCAGGCGTCCGTGTCATGGAAAGTAGCCGTCAAAGCTTTCGACCAGTGGGATGGCCCGGGCGACGTTGATTTGGGAGGCTATGGCTCGGAATGGCTAGACGAGGAGGCACAGGGGCTCTTAGAACAGAGATTTGCCCGCGCAGCGTTGGCTTCGGCTTATATGATACCACAGGCCTCTGTGGAAGCCCTCACCGGGGTAAACAGTATTATCACAAAAATAATGTCCCTCCTAGATCAAGATCCTTGCCCTACTCTACAAGTGGCCTCCTCTCTGCTCTCGCCGTTCACGCAATCAGAAAACGAGAATCTCATTTCTGCGAGAAGTGCTTCATTGATGCGTAACGATCTACTCGAAGAATCAAATTATCTTACCACACCCAACCAAACATCTACACAGCTCCTCCACGTTTTGACGTTAAGCGCTTTCATGCTCACAAAGGCTGGCACGCCTTGCAGTGTTCGGCGAGCTGGGGAGCTAGCTTTCCTGCAGGATGAGCGGGAACAGAAAGCCGAAGCAATAAGGTTGATCCACTCGTTGAGCGCACAGGGTCCCAAGAACGACGACAAGTATTGGATTCGTGCAAGGAATGAGCTTCTCTGGCTTCGCGATTGGGGCGCTGAAGAATTTTACGGCTCTGCCGATATCCATATTCACGGGATTTTTGGTCAGCTGAAGAAAGAATTCCTTGAGATCGAGTGTCTCAAGGCCTTTCTAGCAAATACACGTATGTTGCAATAATGGTTGCGCTCAAGGTGCGGAGCTTACATGCAATTAGGTTATTCCCTCGCAAGGTCAATCTATGAAGAGTCTCCCGAAAAGCCACTTAGTGAGGATATATTGCGAGATACTGTCGTAGCCGCGGCAATGGGGGCTTATGACAACGCTTCTAACCCGCATCGGGGCCGTGGTGGGCTTTTAAAATGTGACGACATGTGAGTTCGCGCTGCCTTTGTCACCAAATGAGAGTCCACACTTATATTTTTGCCAGTATTCATTCGTTCCCTCAGACTTTAGTAGAGACACACCCCGAATCGAGACGAATTGAAGCGTTACTCAGAGCGACCCACGCCCTTTCTGAATATCGTCTCGTTCTAAAGAAGGGAGAGCCATTCACTCCCGTTGTATTGAGGGTTCATACGGACCCTATCTCGATCATCGAAAAAGTGCTGGAACAAAATCCCAAGAGCTATACAAATATTCAGGACCTACTTGACATCGGGTCTAATATGGTTGATGCTGGCCTTCTTGCTAGTGACATATCAGGGCAATCGAACAGTAACCTAAAGCTACCCTCTGATCATCATGTGGCTGTTCGGAGACGAATCACGGCAATGTGTGTGGATGCCGCGCTAACAGCCGACGACTTTGAAACGGCTTATTCTTATGTGGTCAATCGCGTCGCCTTGGATGCCGACCCTCAAACAACCGACGAGTATTCCTGGAAAGCCGCGTTGCAGGCTGGCAAGTACCGACGCACCGCCCGGACGGTGAAGCCGACCCATATCGGAACAGCTAACGGGAATCTGGACATAAGACACTTGGAACAGCGAATTGAGTGTCTTTCCACCGCATTGCGTATTGCTCCACCTGCAACCTTGCAGGAGATATTGAATGGATTCCGTAAATGTGAAGAAGAGCTTAATGCTGCCATCAAAGCCGAAGAAGCACAGGAATCAGCGTGGGATGATCAGGGTGATCTACAAGCGATGCCTGGCGCGTTTAGTAGTACTGTACCTGCGGGGGTAGTGAGAAACGCTACGAGGTCTTCACGGCATGTCGAAGAAGCACCCATGTCGCTCTTCGACTTGTCGAGAGCCAGTATGGCCAGAGCCCAGTGTAACTTTTCGGCCTTGTCGAGTTTGCAACGCAGTGGACAATCGAGAGCAGATGACACAGAAGGAGGCTCGGATGAAGCATCCGGACAGCCACGGGCCAGGAAGAGGGATCAGCTAAGAGAGGCGGCTGTTGGTACATTGGCATCAGGCGTTGGTTGGCTGATTGGAGCCCAACCGGTCGATAGGGGTCAGGAAAGGGAATGAGTGATGAAGTCGAGGTGTAATGATGGCATGTCCGTATAAGAATTACCCTGAAACTATGGAAAAGCTTTCGAAGAGAAGGCAAAGATTGATTGCCGCACACATTCTCAAATCATCGGGACATTCTCCGTGATGTAATGTCGTCTTTGGTTCAAATCATCTACTCGAGTATAACTAATCAGATACACCATGTGCCGATTTGACAGCAAACAATACTCATTGACAATACTAAACTAACAACTTCACAATATGATATTCGTAACCACGACGGGAAACGTTTTCTTCTCGGCATTGAACAACGACATGTTGCCTCGGGTCCAAACCTCGTGATTAATTTATCTCCAATTCACCCACTCACCCAGCCCCACCACCCAAGACCCCCTAAACCAACAGGTTAAATTTCCCTCTTCTACCTCGTCAAGCAACCAACCCCTTATCGAAATGGCCCTCGACGCGCAGACGTAGCCCCGTAGCGTCCGATGGCACGCTTAGCGCCGAGCCTCATGCCTCCGCTCGGGCCGCCCTCGCGCTGCACGTCGAAGCGGACGGATTTCTTCCCGCTGCCGCCGGCAGACTTGGGCCCCGCCAGCGACGAGACGAGAGGCGCCTGGCGGGTGAGCAACGACTGGTTCTGCGTCGCCTCCTGCTTCAGGACAGCCTTGAGGCGGCTCCTAGCGGCCGCGAGGCGCGCGGCAGCAGCGCGGTGGACGGGCGTGGTGGGGTAAGCGGCAGTGCGATCGACGGCGGCGCGCGCGTCGCGGTACTCCTTCACCAGAGCCGGGTGGGACGTCTGCAGCTCCTCCTCGTCGTATTCCTCGCCGAGTCCCGGGCTCGGAAACGCAGTGTAGGCAGTCCTCGCTGACTTTGCGGGGTTTCCTTTCTCCGAGTCGCTGGGGCCCGCGAAGCTTCTCTTCCTCCGAAACGGGCTCGGCGGTCCGACGAGGGAAGACGAAGCAGGTCTCTTCCCATTCTCGTTCTTGACGCTGTCGTCGCTCTCGTCGCTGTCGTCATTCTCGTTGCCGTCGCGGAGGGCCTGTATGAAAGAGGCTAGTTTGGCGTCCAGTTCTTGCTCTTTCGGTGCTGCCCCCGGCGTGAACGGCGTGGACGGCGTGCTGTCATCGTCCGGGAAATACTTATCGTCGTGCTGGTACAGCGCGACGGTAGGCGTGTCCGGGTACGGTGTGGGCGGGGGCGGGAACGCCCGCGCTTTCTGCTGGTCGTCCGACGGGGATCTCGAGAAGGACTGTGCGGTGGGCGACTTCAACGGGTAGTAGACGGACGCGACGGCGCTGGACGGGGCCGGGGTGTCGAACGTTACTTTCTTGCCCTTCTTCTTGCCCTGCTTCTCGCCCTTCTGCTTGCCGGCCTTGGCGGCTCCTAATACACCCGAGCCTAAAGCCGAACCGGTGGGGGCCTTCATGTTCTTCGCGTTCTTAGCCGTGGAGAACGTGACGGACGACAGGGGCTGCTTCTTAGCCGTGGCGGGAGGGATGTCGGGCATCTGGACGGGGACTTTGGAGATGGAGTAGTTGCGCGTGGGCCACCGCGCCAGCGAGTGCCTCGTGACGGGGTTCAGGCGCAGGGGCTCACGTTTGCCCGTGTCGGCCTCCACGACGGCCCTGTTGACCGGATCCCAAGCATGCGTATCGACTGTCGCCGGGTCGAAGATGATGAGAGGATCCCAGCTCACTCCGGGGACCTCCTTAGGGCGAAGTCTCTCGTCGAGGCGCGGGAACCGCTTCTCCTGCTCATTCCACGTTATGAAGCCCGTCTCCATCTTGTCTTCTGGCTGCTTTTGTCCCTCGGATTTGCCGGCCCACACGCCGTCATAATAATCCTTGGTGTTGATCCGCCACCAGGTCGGGTCCCAGATGTGTCGGTCCGGCTTCGGTGGCCTGTTGGGGAGCCTTCTCCGCCGTCGCATGTATTTCGCCCGCGGCGACATCTGCTGGTTTTCATTTTTGCCAGGTTTGGTGGGCTTTGGGCGCGGTTTGACGGGAGTGTAGGGCACCGATGGGGTTGAATTTGACGTTGGGGTTGAATTTGGCGTTGGGGTTGTATTTGGCGTTGGGTAGTTCTCGTTCTCACTCTTTAATCCATGATTCATCTCATACCATGTAGGGAACTTGGACTTCTTCGGATATTGTATCCCGCCTTTGGAGGTCATATTAGGCTGAAGGGCCTGAAACACCTTAGCTTTCTCTTTTAACTCTTTCTGGACTTTATCCAGATCGGTCTTGCTAAGCATATCAGCGAATTGACTAGCGACCTTATCTGCCAAATCCTTCCCAGAGTCCTTGGGAGGTGCGGAGGATGCTGACGACTTAGCGTCACTATCTATCTCGAACCCGGAGCTGTCAGTAAAATGGAGACTACCAAGACTACTGAGATCATCGTCGCTGTTGCCGGCATCATCCGGAGCACCAAGTCCGTACATGAGAGCCAGGGCCCCCAAAACACCAGCAGCAGCAGGGGCGGAGTCGTCAGTGAAAGAGCTGACACTGGGGCTCCCGCTAGGTGTATCTTCTGATCCCGTAGTCCGGCTGCTTGCGACGACCGTAGAGGGGCTGCGGGAGCGGCCGCGGTACCGATTGTGCCTCTCGCGATTCACCCAGTTACGGAAGGAGCGCGCCATGATCTCGGTGGTGCTCAAGCTCCCGTCGCTGCGGGCGTCAAATGGCTTGTGCTCCAATACTGCGGCCGGGTCGACGCCTGGGACGTTGTGGCCCGAATGATCGGCTGTAGTGACTTCGCGGTATAGCTTGCTGATGGCAGAAGCGACGAGGATCTGGTTCGAGACGCGCCGGACACGGTTGCGCAGTCTCTCTGCTGTCTCTTTCTCCTTTGCCTCTGCAACGCGTTCCCTATAGGCTACCTCAGATGGTGATGGTGTCGGGTCGTTTACCGGCAGCCCTACCCTCTTACGTTGCTCGCGTAGCCATTTGCGGTTTTTGTCGACCTCGGCCCATTTCGCGGCCTCTTTGGCCTTCTTCTTTTCCGCCCTTCTCCGACGAACCTCTGCACGTTTGCTCACCCAGCTCTGGTTTTGAGCCGCTGTAGTCGTGTCCGATTCATGTTAGCCAAATATCATCCATAGATCAGAATGAGATACCTGTCAGAGAAGAGTCTAGGGAAAGAAAGGCAAGAGGAGGAGGCAACCCAGGTTACAAGGTGAGTGGGTTGACTAGTAGCGCAGCTCATCAAATAAAACTAGCTGACACGAACTCTCACGTACCACGCAAATCTATGCCCATTTTTTCTAAATCACGTTCTGCCATAGCTTTGTATTCCCTTAGACGGCCCAACTCCTCCCTCAACTGCTGCAGTTCGCCGGCCGACGAGTCCTTGGCGCTAGACGCCGACTGGGGAGCCATTTTGTTGGTTGGTTGGTGTAAGATCGCTTAATACCTAGAAGGGATTATATCACATGCTACTCGTGTAGGCCGGACAGATGGGCTTATGCGAGCTGCCCGCGAACTCTCTCTAGAGATGGGCGATTGAACAAGGGAGTAGAAGAGAAGGGGGTAAAGGGGAAGCCCAGATCTCTACAAGACCTTCGGATTCATGTCTATGTTCGAGCCCTCCAAGAGCTAAATCTTTGTTCTTCATATTCTCTTTCGGTTAAGCATCATTATCCCAATAGACGTTTCCGGAAACAGCGATTTTATCTTCCATAGACTAAGACACGTCTGCAAGCTGCTTGATTTGGCACAAGTGGCTGCATTTCGACTTCTCCGGTAACGAGGTTTTCAAAACTATATGAAACCGGAATTAAAAATTAAAAGAATAAAAAAATCTGGTCATTTCGATCATGTCCAATGTGTGCGAGAGGTGGTTGTTCAAGTTTTATACATTAAGCATAAATTTAGTATCGTTTAGGCCGAACACATGTTCCCAAAAGGGACGGGAAACATGGTAGTGCCTAGGTAGTATGTACCCTTATAAAACCCATGGAATTTCAACTAACTCTCTCATCAGATAATTTTCACAAACCTTCATTATTAGTTCTAGGACACATTATTGCCCTAGCGAGGTCAACCTAGAGTCGGGGCAAGCCCAAATAATCCGCAAAAGGGCCCGTTGGCAATTCGTAGGAATGCCTTTGCCATTCATGCATAGCCATCAATGGCTCAACATACTATATGACACATGCCAGTTCCGACTCATGTCTCTCCCTCAGGGATCGACTTCTGGAGTACACAAACAAGTATCTATTAGCAAATTGTAATGGAGGGGGGATACTTTACCTATCAGGAGTCAAGTCCGATTGCTCAGTCAAGTACAAACGAACAACAAGTATTGAGAGCCGGGCAGGCGCCAAAACATAAAACGCGGACTGATGTAATCTGAAAGTGCAGTAACCACTAGAGGGCCAAGGTGTTACAGTGACCAGACTTCGTTACACAATTCAGCAATTTGTTGAGCGACGATAAATTTGGTATGTGCTGAATGTAGCGATTATATGGCGTATATCAATGGTAGTTTTACGGTATTAGAGTCGAGTCGATTCAATGTTGCACCTTTTGGGAATTTGCGATCAATTATGTGTTGCATTCTGCAGGACCACCAATGCAGAGCTGTCTCGAATATCTGCTCCGGCAAAATGTTGCTCAAGGCTGGCTCAGTCGTCATGCTCGTCAAGCTGGAAAAGTAACCCCGGAAGAAATAATGATACACGTGACAGGCTGAAGGCCGATTCCGATCCCACGGGGAAAAGGGTCATGGCGAAGGCGAACTTGAGGGCTCGGTGGAGGTGTTGGGTGTGTGCGTGGGTGTGCAAGTTGACCTAAACATTTCCTCCAAGATTATCCCTGGCGGATTCCTGTGACAAACAGCAAAGGTGCGAATAGCACAAACCCAACGCAACCTTCGCAACATCCTAGTCTCTCTCACCCCTTTTGTAGAAACAACATGCCCGAATTTAAAAAAAATCAAACAACAAATGAGAAGCAAAAGAGATAGGAAAAAACCAAAGCACAAGAAAGAAGAAAAAAACAGTTGAGCTACTCGAAGCCTTTTCCATCCATGTATACCTGCCGAAAATGAACTCCAGAGGTTGCGGTTTTTATGGGTATCCGGCGAATTTGCTGCCCGAGAAACACGAGGTCAACAAAACTCGGGACGACGGCCATCGCCAGATTAAATCTGATGTCCTGTGAAGGAAGATAAAGCTTCCCGAATGGACTAAAAGCAGTGATCGGACTCTAGTACTCTTATCCCCGACAGATTATGGGGCACCAGCGTAAGGTTCACGGGCGTCATTTCGAGGGCCAGGTTCACCATAGCCAGAGGCGGCAGAGTCACGAGCACGTTGACCGTCGCGATCAGGTCGATCGTAGCGTTCTCCCCTCTCATAACCAGGGCCGCCGCGTCTCTCGTCGCCGCCACCACCACGAGGACCATATCTTTCACGATCCTCACGGGGTCCACCATAACGATCAACACGACCGTAGCCGTCCTCATTGCGTTCACGGCGCTCGTATCCACCACGGTCGTGGCGGTCTTCTCTACCAGCACCGGCGCCACCACCGCCGCCGCCATAGCCGCCTCGGTCTTCGCGATAGCTACGGTCATATCCTCGGTCTTCGCGGTAACCGCGATCACCACGGTCCTCGTAGCGGGGGCGATCGTGGCCTCCACCTCCACGATAACGATAAGGATCATCACGACCACCATAACCGCCGCCGTAATGATTACCACCGCCGTACCCGCCACCATAACCTCCACCACGACGACGGTCATCGAAGCGGGGACGCCCACCGTGTTCTATCGACTCACGTTAACATCACGAATAAAGGGGAGAGAATAGAATACTAACCTCTCTTGGGTGGACCGAAGTATTTTCCAGGAGTAGGAGTTCGAGGTCGGGCACGACGAGCCTTCTCAATGCTAAGCGATCGACCCTCTATCTCTTCATCCTGGAGACCCTCCTTAGCGGCATCGGCTTGTTCGGAAGTGACCATTTTGACGAAGCCGAAGCCTCGAGACTCCTTGGTGTGGGGGTCTTTCATGATCTGACATTTCTCGACCTCACCATACTTCTCAAAGAGACGAGTGACCTCGGCTTCGGTAAGGCGGGGATGGATGCCAGTGACAAATAGGTTAGACCCCGGATTCACAGAACCATCTTCGTCTTTGCCGTTCTCTTCTTTTGGAGCACTATCGGCGAAGTGGGTTGTTAGGTGGCGGGACACAAAGCGAATACAGAACTCGCAGGTATAGGGCGGCCATTGTAGAGTGTGGCGAGAGTTGCTTACCGGCTAGCCTGGGCATTACCAGGGGACGCAGATCGGCGCCGGGAGCTGTCGATGCCGTCGTCGCGGGATGCTCGAGGAGAGGCACTGCGCTGATCACGCTCGTAGCGGGGGCCGTCATCTGCTCAAGGTGGGACACAGGCGATCAGTGGGACTGTGGTTGACTGCAAGTGCGCCAGCACGGAAGCGGAAGCGAAGGCGCGGAAACTGAAACTAAAACTTACCATCATAACGGTCGCCATTGGCGGTTTCGTAGTCCATTGCGGTGGTTGCCATGATTGGGCAAGCGATACGTACTGTTTTGGGGGTTGATATGGTAAGCCAATGTGCAAAGTGCCAAGTACAGGGTAGTGCGCGCGTAAAAGATGCAACTTGATTAGAATGAGCGCGCGTGATGGACGTTGGAAGGTGTACGTGGTACGTGTGGTGTGTGTTTGCAGAGGTTATAAACGGTGGGGGAGATGAAGAAACAAACCAGTATGGCGCGAATAGGAACAAGTTGATAGTCGATAAGATTGAGGTATCGGGGTCAAGTATCAGATTGAAGATACGAGGCGATCCAGTTGATTGCGTGATGGATTGATTCACTGTCTGATCAATCGATTTGCTGGTTGGTTGGTCGCAGACTATGCAGGAGAGAAAAGGATGAATGGAAGGTGAAAGGTGGAATGAAAGGAATTGACCAAATAAGAGAGATTGCAGTGAGGTAAGTTGAGGTGAGGACAGGCGAGGCTCTGACTGGGGGTACTTTGTGTGTTTTCGTTCTGTTGTTGGACGAAGAACAAGAGTAAGGACAATGAAGAGGAGAGAATGAGAGATGGTGAGAGCCAGGACCACAGTGTATATAGGCAGTGTGCATGCAAATGGTTGCTTTTTCTTGAGTGGTTGAGTATGAAAGCCAACGTGACTTTACCTACCTTGCTTTTCTCCTTCGCCTGCTGTGTTTATTTGTATTTTGCGATTCGGAAATGCGGCGGGAAGGATGGGCGAGATGTAGACGCGAAAAGGAAGTGTGAGGTACTGAGTGAGTAGTGCTGAGTGAGAGGTAGTAGGTGTATCGAGATGCGTGATGTCGAGCCGCTGTTCATGCACAACGCGCAGCAGAAAAAAAAGATGGGAAACGGGTGGAATGGAGACACATCGGCAAAGGGAGAGAAGGAAAGGAAAAAAAAACTGGGGAGGAACGCAGATTTCAGGCTGGCTCCAAGATGCTTCTAGGCTTATCTGCAAGTACCCCGAGCCACAAATCTAGGTACCTGAGCCACTGATAATTGATGGACAGAGTATGACAGAGTGGAGTGGTTGCGACTTTGGGAGCCTAGTATAGGTACTTCCCCCCTTGTGAGGAATGGGGAACGGACGGAGCAATCGATAGCAACAACTGTGGAGAGTGGCGATCTCATGCCCGTACCATACTGTATGCTTGTTAAAACCAACGCAGGTAGATACTTACAGGTAGATACTTACAAGTATGTAGATACCTACCTACATCCTACTCCGTGGGTAGTATGTACTTGTACATTTCAACTGCTTAAACATACTGTACCTCCCGAGAGTCACATGTAAATACCTACACACGCATATCTACCTGTGTACCGGCTGTTGTTCTAGAGGCCAAGCTACATCCATTTTAAGCACTCACAGACAACTAAGGCATCCAGGTTACATACTCAAGATAGGTAGACATCATCCAAACAAGTTGGGTGGTCACTGTAGTATAAGCGATGCCACTCTCTTCAGTCAGCAGCCATATGTTGGTATATTTCTTCCATTATTCATAAACTTCAAACCCTCTCATGTTTCAAGCTTCCCCATCTCTTGACTTTGCCTACTCTGCTCTAGGTAGGTTAGGCATTCTTAGATGCGTCTTGTTATAGCTCACCCACTTCTGGCTCCATCTCAGCCGCCAATACTCGCTTCACGTCTATCTTCGGTGGGGTCGTGGAATCGAGGAATCGAAGCCCCTCGGCCGCTTTGCCCTGGCACGCTCTCTCTAATGCCAAGAACGCAAAATGCCCGCCTACCACGGGACGCGCCATGAAATAGATATTCGGGAAACCTCCGTCCCCTTCCGTCTCATATAAATCCGTTAATGGTCGGTCTGTCATTGCTCTGTCGTTAGCGAGAGGCCCATGATTTTCCATACCGACTTATTCACAACGAAAGTTCTAGGCTTACCGGTAGCAGTCTCATTGACCCAGGTTGCTACATGTTGCAAGATCTCCGTCCGTACCTTCTTGCTAGCCACTGCCGCGGCAAAAAATTGCCAGTCGCTCTTGGTATATAGGTGGCGGCTATCGAGTGGTAATCCATAACGCTGAAGCACATTGTGATACCAATCGCTCTGCATCTGGTATATCCTGTCGGGGACAAATTTCTTCGACCTCAGCTCGCCCGTACCTGTATCCCCCATTGGCGTTTGATGTGAGCCCCCAAATCTTCCTTCTTCATGTGTTGTCGAATCCCCTTCAGGCAGGTGAAAACACAAAAGCGCGTCGTTAAAGAGATTATAAAGTGTCGTCCAACTCCCCCACCAGGTATATGCCAATTTAGCATGAGTTTTATCCCTCGAGAGGCCGAATTCTTGCCACTTGTCGATATACTCATCCGCTACGGCGCTATAGTATTTAGCATCAGAGTCCTCGCCCACCATTTCCGCGATACTGCTCATTGCTTTGATACCAACGATGCCTTTCAAGGCGAGATTTGTTTGATTCGCTAGCCAGCCAGCAAAGTCATCGGTGGAGAGCTGTCTGGATGGAATCAGGGACTCCCTGACGAGATAACCCGTCCATTTGGACCAGAGTTTGTACGACCGGCGCAACCACTTTGTTGCAGCTTTCTCGCCCGTAGTCCCCATGTCTCTCTGCGTGTTGTCCATGCCGAAGGCATCGATTTTTAGTGGGCTCTCTTTGGGGCCCAGCCCAAGAGGTCTTGTCCATGGAAAGGCGTCGAGGGTAAACGCAGGCTGCGTGTTGTCTCTCAAAGCATTTGCCAATGCGAGGCCCAGGACCAACATGTTACCACACTCTTCAACCGGCATATACTCGTCCCTGCCATCGCTATGCCCCGTAGCGTTAGGGAAATGCGCCCCCAAATCATGCATGCTGTAGTCATTAGGATACTGGCCGCTTAATTGGTGCTCAAGAAGAGGCTCGAGGAGGTAGGCGAGCCATTGTGGGTTCGTGTATAGGAAGAACGGGAAGGCCGGGAAAATAACATCGACGGTTTGGAAATTGCCATTTGACGAGATCTCTTTAAGGAACAGAATAGGAGAGTCGGGAGTTCCAGAGAACTGCGTGGCTCCCAGCACTTGGCGGGCAGACAGGGCCGCGATATCTTGATAGTCCTTCGAGCCGGAAGCGTACGCATCTTTCGCTAACTGGTCTGAGTAATTTCGTGCAAGATGAACCGCTGTCTCGTAATCGTTGTAATGATACTGTATCATCTCTTCGGCCGTGAAGAAATGGGACGCCCACAGGGGCCGCATCCAAGTCAGTCCTCGGGCGGAGGCGAACTGGACAACCGGGTTTTGTATGAGAGAAAAGGTAAACACGATGTGGTCGTGGCTAAGACGAGCGGAAGAAGTTGAGTTCTTACTCAGCTTAAATGTCTTCGAGAAAGCAAAAATAGGCTCCTCCTCAAAGATACCCCGGTACGAGTCATCGATCTCGTTTGCCAGTGAGCTCGACGCTGCAAACGTTTGGCGTATATGCCGTGACTCTCCGGATTGATATTTAACATCACTGGGCGCCGAAATACGGAATGTACCCCATTCAGCACGATCTCGGACCTCTGTGAAGAGTTGTTCCTGGGCCCGCGCGATGTGCCAGGTCTTCAGGCCTGTTCCCAGTTGGCCGGCCTGAGGCTCTTCAAACGTCCATTGAATCTTGCTCTCCCTGTCGCCACTCACCCACTCTCCATTTACATCTACATAGAGGCTCACATCGATAGAACCCTCGACGAAGCAAGTGAGATAGCCGGCGGGCAAAGCCTGCCTTAATGTTGATGTGGGCGTGATAGGCGATAGGAACGACAAGGTAATCTTTATATCGGAACCCTGGATAGTATAGGTGAGATTAGTGGTGGAAGCATCGAAAGTTGCGCCGTCATAATGGGGAAGCGAGATGTTGTAGCTGTGAGTGAGGGAATGGTTAGTTTCGTATATAATTATCCCTGGAGGGTTGCCCCAACGCACCTTGGACTGTGCTTGTTCAGAAAGTCTTGTGGGCGGCCAAGTAAAGGATATACGGTCTGGGTATGCGGGACAGAAGCCATGATGGCAAAGCCGACAGTTCCACCCGTCCAAAACATGGGCCAATTCTTCCAAGGAGCATCTCGGGCTTGTGGCAGCCAGATGCTCAAGTAAGGATTACGCACAATAAGTGGCAACACAGGAGGGGTTAGAGTTGAGGCATGGGCAAAGGTGGCGGCCAGAGCCGCGACGGCAGGCCAGAGACACAACTTCATGGCCGCAAATATGAGGATGCTAGGTGGCTCCTCATTTGCTAATTAGTAGTCTAAAGACGAGGCGAGATAAATATTTACAATAACAATGATTTCAGCTTGTACAATATACTCTAGAATAACTAGGGAGGGGGTAGTCTTCGGATGACGGGGAGTTTGACAATAAGTGAAGTTAAAGGTTGAGCTGAAGTTGGTGGAGAGGAGAATACATGGTCAGACGTAGTGAACCGGGGGATGAGCCAATGGAATCAATAAGTTGGATGACGGAGGTTGAAGGAGCTTGTCCCAGGTATACTACATGCCTCCTCTCTTACCAATTGAGGGAAACTACAGGGAAGCTATGGGGAAGCCACAGAGGTGTGACATCACCTTTCCCAAGGCCCCCCTCCACCCCGGCACCAAGTACCCCGTTTCTACCCCGTGTTGCAGTTACACTAGACACTTACTATGTACCTAAGATACTAAACGGGCACTGAATTCTGAACACTGAATTCTGAACACTGAATGGGGCTAAGTGTGCTAGACTACATCACTACGCTGCCTACCGGCTGCCTACATGTACAGTATACCTTATAAGGTTAGGTAATGTGGTAGGCAGGTAACCCGGGGTCGAAGCGGGGCAGATACCTACCAAAGAAGCTTGCTCCAATTAAATGTCTCAAACCGCTCCCACAAGCCTAAGATAGACTAGAGTCTTCTGTAAGGTACCATCTCGCAACTAGCCGCCTGCCCGCCCAAGTTATGTCCTGAGAGGAATACCCATCCCAGAGGGCCTAGACTACCATATGATACGGTCATTCCCCACCGGCCCCACCATCAACCACCATCATAGCCCGACACAGACGCAACTGCCTCGTCTTTTGTACTCGACTAGTCGATGAAGGTAGTCATATGGATTGTTGGCAAATGGAATGGCTGTTTATATTGTAGGGGGTATGGTCTAGTTGACATGGCATCCGCCGCGAGGGGTATATATCCACCCCATAGAGCCTGCTACGGTTTTCGAGGCAAGAGAGCAAATAAAGGACAGTCCATGGCATATGTAAATACGGGACTTCTTCTCCAAAGTTAACAGCCATAGCTTGGACCGGAGGACGTAGACCGTTCTCCGTCTTTTACCTGTTAATAAATGCCCTCACCAATTCTTTCGAAGCGATAAATGTTCACTCGGTCAGACGAGAAACCTCAGAAACAAGTCGATATCAATTGTCAACAGTAGAGGTATCACCTCCTCAGCAGGGAAAATATTGCCTAATGTCGAGGAGTATATCGGACTATTATCTCCTTGGAGCCTAGTTTCATTGACCTCTTCTTTCCAGACAACATCTTCCCATCTAACGGCATGTCGAGTTTCCAACGGGCATACCCGAAAGGCCTCATCTCGTACAGTCTTTCGTTTGTCTTTGGTAGAGCCTGATTTCATGTGCATATTGACACCTGACTTAATCCTTCGACGGAGTAAGGTTTGATGCTCTCCGGGAAGATAAGTCTAGATTGATCGGAATCCTGACGTAGCAATGTCAGAGGAAATCTCGGCTGGAAGGTCGTCCTATCTTTATTCTCTCCATCTCCAGCTAAACCTACTATAATATATAGAGAGGGGTTATATATTTTCCTTCATATGATGCATTAATCAAAGAGTAAGATTTCCTTCTTTTCATTAGTTTCTGAGTTGATACAACTTTCTAGAGAAGTGAGAGACATCTCGAGATCGGGTTCGGCTACCTACTTCGGGTAACAACATGAACCAGATTCTTGTATAATAGCAGCAAAACTACATGAAATATTTCCGTGTTTTGAGGGGGCGCATATTCTCTGCGATTGGTTAAGGGCCTCTAAGTTTAGAATAAACCTGTTCATATTGTCTGGGCTTCTGATACCGCCTAAGCCTTGTTGAAATTCCTGGATGGGTGATCATTAAGTCGTTGCCCTCCAAGCGTAAATAAGGGGCTCTTGCATCTTTTAATTGTAATTCTCTTCTTCATATACTAGTTATTTCAGTAATACGTGATATCTTTAACCCATAGAATCAGCTTCATCTGACGCTAGCTCATTACGGGGAGCCTGGCTCACCGTTTTCAAGCGTCTAAGAGTTTAATCAATATTCCTTTTGCTTTCTTCCCCATGGCGTCTGCCGATAATGACACGGACACAACTCCACGATAGGCCTATGAAACCGAGCCACCCCAGTCCTTTGCTCAGCGTATTTTGACCGATTCTAAATGGACGACGACTCGTGTCGATTTTGCTGGCTATTAACAGCCTAGTTGCACTATTCGCTCGGAAAATTGTTGTTATCTCAAACTAATGTTGCCGATAAATATAGAATCTATCAGTCGCAGGATACTCCCCGGAAGTCAATATGGCTTCACAATCTAAAGAGACACGGTTGCAGTACCTTAGGGCGGGTTTATATGGCCCAAATCAACCTTAGGCGTCAAGTCGCCACCCTTTAATGGTCGTTATCTCAATACCAGAGATCACCACACTCTAGGCGACCCTACGAGTGCTTTCAGATTTGGTGTCAGTCGGAGTCTTTGTGGCAGATACGGCCGCATTCGCCTCGAGCACCCTCATTGCCGTCTTATAGTAACCATTGATTTGTCCTTCATAATCAGTGCCGCCGTTCTCGGGCGTGTGGCTGCTATTCGAATGGTTTCAGAGATGGTAAAAGAGAAGCCCGTACTGTATCAAGTCATTCAAAACGAGCTTAGAGCCGAAAGCTTCATTCGCGAAATTCTGGATACGCCTGGTCTCACAGTTGAGCTTCTCGGCCATGTCTTCATCAATGGGAAGTGTGTAAAGACGTTTCAAGGCTTTTTGAACCTGTCTACCATTTTTGACATTCTCGTAGGACCGTACAAAGTTGAGATCTCACACATAGGCATACTCAACCTTGACGATCTATAGAATCTGTATTTATAGTGTTGAATTACTTGGTGTGGCTAGGCATTGCTGTTACACACCCGCAAACAGATGGTCGAGAAAGGAGCACGTAATGTTCTGGGAAGACTCGTCCGGATTGAAGAACGAGCAGTATATACAACGGGCGTTTAGTAAAGGAAGAAATCACTATAAATTTTCATGGTGTTATCAATATATCTAGTCAGTCCTTTAATTCCTTAGCTGTTAATCTGATCTCATCTTTAAATTTTCAAGTAAACCGAGTACTAAGTGAGCTCTTATTGTCACGCGCGCCGAACGCTGTACGCGTTGGTATGCCCGTCCCGATGAATCAACTAGATAAGTAATCAGCGAGTATCGACCTATTGAAACGAGGCTATTCAGCCCTTGCTTAATGAAGACATATTGACGGACCCTGGGGGTTAGAGAGACCGATCTATCCGAGTAGCGATTTAAGGTCAGTACCGAGCACAACTTCGAGTTATTTAAGTTTTATACTCCGCGCCAGCTCGAAAATATTATGATGGGATCACTATAGGGCGGCAGCGCTGCTAGTATCCAAATTTAAACGCCCTTATACTTCCGTTCAGCTATCAGGTGATTATACATACGCATTATTCATACTCTACAGATAGCTGTTCAATTTGTTCCTCTTAGCCCTCGCTCACATAAACAATTCACCATTTTGGTAGGATACTCAATTCTTTGATTCGTGAGCTAGTAACAGCTCAGCTTTCGGAAGGTTATAGAACTAAAAGACCCTATCTCCAAAGCAATCCCGCCCCTAGTCCGCAAGACCAAATGAGTTTTGCCCTCAGCAACGAGGTCAAAGCTCAGAGGCCTGCGCCTCCTGAAAGGCATCGCCTTGCTGAATGCTGTAGCGAAGCGTGGGAAGATGTCAGAGATAGATAGTGAACAGTACTGGAAGAAGCCATGGACCGCGCAGTGACGGATCCCAACATCCCAGATAGAGACAAAATCTTACTTCGTATGAGAACGGAAGCAAATGGCGATCGTCGTAACATACAATACGGCTGTTCAGCTTATACACCCTGTCAAGTTAGATTCCTACAGAACTGGTTAAAATATCACGAATATTGGGAGGTAGCTACGTGCTCCCTCAATACAATGACTGCGTTATACATCCTCGACGACCGGCAAAGGTTCCCCTATATTGATGCTATGGACATCGAAACTTGGTTCTGGCGACAATGGTTCCGCCCATATACTACCGATATAGAACTTAGCCAGTCGTTCGTGCATATATTCGCTCCTAAGTACGAAGCTTCAAGTATGAAGGGTTTAGATATAGGATCGGATGGTCTCATTTCTCGCCACTGTGATGTCTGTGAACAGTCGGAAAGGTTCAAAGAGGCCGTGTGCGCCAGAAAGAGTCCGAACTCACCACCGTCGATGAGTGATCAATTACGAGGTCTTCCCTGGCCTTATTCAAACGAGAAAGTGAGCGTTGTGGGTATACATACATTCAGCCTCTCTTCCGTGCTATTTATGGTGCTTGTGTACCCCAAAGAACAGTTACCTTGGACTAAAGATATTAGATGCGTGGCCGAGGCACAGGTTCAACTCATCTTAATGGGTATTACTGATGGACTTAGTGCGCCGATATGTTTTGATGAAATACGGGAATATTCAACAGGGGATTCTTATACCCCTAGAAGCCAAACCATCACGACTACCTTGGACATGGCCACCGGGTTCATCTTACGCCTTGAACAGCGTGAAATTGCTGCCTTCGGCGTTCAACTTAATGTCTGCAGTCTAAGCCCTACGGGTTCCTATGTACTAGAGCATCAAGAGGAGGCAAAGGAACTTGGCTGGGTTGAAGAGAGGGATGGGAGTCTCGACGACCTGTCTCTAAGAAGCTCTGAGTGGGCTGACCGAACCCTTTTCCTAAGATGGCTTGGTAGAGGCGCATTAGGAACTATGAGGTATAAACTAGACCTCATACAAGGAAAATAGCAGCAGTCAGAGGAGTATACAAAAGATTGGTGGTGGAATTACCGGGACCTTCCCGAATCGCATGATGCCGAGATCGGCAAATACCGGGGATCGCGAAGCGATATATCTTAAGCAAACATCTTCTTAGGAACAGAAAAGTCCTGCCAACGCGATGAATAACGTTATGGAACAAGCCGTACACAGGATCGCGAGCGACGCCAATCAAACCATGGCAAGCAAAAGCGGTGACTATGCTAAAACCTAATTCGTTATGCGGTACAACATCGGTAAAACCTAGAACCCACCTTCCCCATACCAGTGGTTTCTTAGTGCTTGGCAAGCGTATACCCCAAAAACTCACCATACTTAGGCCCGATGCTGTCACGTTAGTCTCATATATGCAAAGCTGTGTACACTACGTGATACCAAAAAAATCAAGTCACATAATTACAAGGGCTTAACAATACTTATAGGGAACCTAGCACTATAGAGGCAAGTAAATGCCTCTGAGAAGAGGATAGTGTACCGGCGTTAGGCCCGAGTTCGGTGAGTTGTTGCGGTACTCTACTTTGATATTTAGATCTATTATCGCGGGGGTCAACACATAAGTAACAATCGGGGGAATGTGGTTATGGTCAATACAAGAGCCACATACCTTACCTAGGTGCCTACTGTAGTTGACGGGTAGTCAACCAGGCCTTAATAAAGTCATATCCTCTTAAGACGTGTGTTTAAACCGATTGCACGTTTTAGCTAAAGTTGTATAGTAACCTATTGCGCTGTATAAGAGACCTCTCTATCTCTTACGAGGGTACTTGAAGCTATGCGATGAGATGATTAACTTTCCCTTTTTGTCTCGGCGAGCAGGACCGAACCTTTATGGCCATGGCCTGTGGATCAGAAGTGTCAATTATTCCGCGCCAATCATTTTACCTTCTCTGCTCGTTTAGGTGACCCATCTCCACTACCGGGCCGTACTCCTATAAACTACACTAGGTGTTCCGAGAGAGAGGGGTTTCACGGGTTCGCGGGGCGACGACGGCTCGAGGGTTGTCGAGGTGGAAAACATCTCTTGAGTTTCAGAGTTGGGCTTACACTTTTGTTCTTTACTTATATCTTCGCCGTGTCAAGTTCTCTTGCTGGCGGTAGACGATCGATACTCACTCAGTATAGATATTCGAATCAACCAACTTATATATATACAAAGAATAGCTGTGCTGCTAGAATACCCCATCCCATAATCACTCAGCATGGCTCTCGCAGGATTGGTCTTTGCCGTCACTGGCGGCGCTAGTGGAATTGGATTCGCTACAGCTCAAATCCTATCTAAACGTGGCGCCACTGTCTGTATCGCCGACGTCGATCCTGATGCGCTGAGTCGGGCAGAGAGCTATTTCCAGCCCCTCAATGTCCCTTTCAGTATTACCAAGGTAGACATATCAAAAAGGGATGAGGTTGAGTCGTGGATCAACGGTATTGTAGAGAAGTTCGGAAAGCTCGACGGTGCTGCAAATGTTGCCGGGATTATTGGGAAACACCACGGCGTCAGAGAGATCAAAGACCTAGATGACGATGAATGGAACAAGATTATTGCCGTCAATCTGACGGGAACAATGTTAGCCAGGTTGCAATTCCCGATATGAGGTACAAATTGGTAACCGCTAGCAGGTACTGCCTAAGGGCCGAGCTTCAAAAAATCGTCGACGGAGGTTCCATTGTCAACGTTTCTTCAATCCACGGATTTAAAGGTTCGAGCCACATGAATAGTCTACCGTTTGTAGACGGCGCTAACTACCGGCTTAGGTTTCGCAAAGTATGGTGCATACGAGTACGTGGTTGCCTAAATCCTTTATTCTTTCAAGATTCTAGTGGTAGTTATCACAAGTAGCAATGCTCCAATTGGGGACTGATACTCTTGTTGATTACTGTTGGATCCCGGGAATCTCGCAACATAAAACGCATAAAACGCAGCTACTAACTTGTTGATCTCTGTAGTGCCAGTAAGCATGGCATCATCGGTCTGACCAGGACTGCGGCCAAGGAGAACGGCCACCGAGAGGTCCGAGTGAATGCGGTGGCGCCTGGGGCTATCTTCACACCGCTGATGGAGAAGGCATGGAAGCTCCACGATTACACACCAGCGACTCTCATCAGAGGAACGCCGCCTGAGCCGGAAGCCGCCTTTGAGCGTCAAGGAACATCTGAAGAGGTCGGGCACGTAATCGCCTTTCTATTGTCACCGGATAGCAAGTATGTGACGGGAACTGTCCAATCCGTTGACGGAGGCATGTAATTAAAAAAAGGGGGGAACGCATGCCATATGGGAAAGCCAATTAAGCGGCGGAGGGCTCAAAACACGTCCTCTGGTTGAACGTCATGATTCCTTCCATCGACTCGAATGTGCTTGAGGGTCTTGTCCCGTTTCATGGGCTTCCGCATATCATAAGCGTCCTCACCGTTGGCGGTAGGGTCGCTCACGTTGTCGCCGTAGTAGTTTTTGACGACACGATACACGCTATACCCCATGTTTTCGTAGAACCTGATAGCCCTCTCATTGCTCTTGCGGACGAATAGATCGACAAACCAAGTATCAGCAGCCTCGGCACCGGCCTCGAGCTTCTCGGTAAGAATCCTACCAATGCCTAAACGACGGGCCTCGGGGGCCACAGTGAGAGCAGTGATGTGGGCATGCCAGGGAAGGTAATGTTCGGAATGTTTGAAGTAATCAGGCGAACTCTCCGTCTTGCCCATGACTGAAAGGAAAGGTTTAGAAGGGTAACGTTACGATGTGTTTTGGGGGACTATGAGGACCTACTATAACCCAATATATTTCCCTTGTCATCGACAGCAACTTGGAATAGCGAGGGCCATTTCGCGTAGTATTGTAAGTAGAAACCTATATCATAGGTTTCGGTCAAGGGATCGAGATTGCATTTCGCAAAGCGGTTTAGATCGGCCGGAGTGAAGGAACGAAACGAAGTCATGACTCTAGTTGGCTTTTGCCCTTTGGCCTGTAATTTGGTAATGAGTGAGTGTGACCTTGGGAGCTGGAGGAGCCTAACTTCCCTGGACGCCCCTCTCAAGAGTTGGTGGGGTTATGTTTTTTTTTGCTTTTGGGGGAGGCAGCATTCCAAGTACCTACACACGGACGAGTGTCGTCCCGCTGAATCGTTACGTGGAGATACCTTAGGTACTTGGTAATTATACTATGTAGGTACCTCTGTGTTGCACCTACCTAGGTAGCATTATATAGGCCGGACCTGGTTAGTATCCCTTGACTCGAGTCCTTATGGACTGCCAAGACATCGAAGTACTTAGCTAGGTAGGCTACCGTCAATGCGTATTATGCTCCTCTGTAGGCTGTAGGTACCTTATCTACCGACTGAAGTACCTCCCTAGTATTGTAACCTACCATACGACTATCCCAGTCACTAATCCATCTTGTCACGAACCTTTTGATAATTAACATCCATCAACATTCAAGGGATCGTCAGGGTCAAAGTAAAAAACCTCATGTGCTCGGATACTGACACTGTTTGAATCAACTTCCCTCCATACAAATCTATATAGGTACCTTACGGGTATCTCCTCAAAGGATTTGCCGCTGACATACTGGTTATGCGCTTGCCAACTCACCAGTTATTCTGTTTAGCTTCTCCAATATAGCTGCACCTGTTGTCTTATACCGGTTCCTCTCCACACGTCTTAGTCCGACCAATTTAACAAATCCGCCCATTCCCGCGACTAAATCGTACCCAACGCGTTTTCATCTAGGCGTTTGCGCCGACTGAGACAGCCCATAACGAACTACTTCCTCCGAAACATACGGCAACCGGCGCATCCTGTCTGCTGCCTATCTAGGGACTGTCGTTTACTTTACACGAACTAGGAATTCCCGACTTCAAGACAAGAAGAGAGAAAGAAGGAAGAGAAGCTAAAGAAGCCATGTCCCGATCACCACATACGCCGCGTCATTCGCGGCACTCGTCCGCTATCGACACAACGTACTCTAATATGAGCCCCAATACGTCACCCAGTGCTCGACGCCAGTCCAAGTCCTCCTTCCACGAACCTCTGACGCCTCTTCGCCAGAGTATGAACGAAGCTGAATTTCATGACCTCGGTGGCGGTGGTGGCGGCGGCGGCGGTGGTCAAGATAATGGCCTCGGAAACCTCGCCGATGAGCTGGCGGATGCCCTGTCGGGATCAGGTGACGAAGATGAATACTACGGGGACGACTATGAGACACAGGAAGATGGGCACGAACCCATCGATGGCGTGAGAGATAGTGGCGTCGATGTCGCAAGCCAGGTAGACCTGCCCAACAGGACAAAGAGCTCTAGTTTGAGCGTACCTTCACCAACCACCCGGGGCCACCGGCGGACAGAAAGCGCCTACGACGGGAGTGAATATGGTTCGGAGTCTGATCTCGACTCGCCCGGGATGCCACCAAGCCTAGTCGCCAAGATGGATGCGGTTGAATCGCTCGCACGGAGGGGGACTGAGAACACGGGGAGCCCCGCGGATGGTGTATTCAAGCGGGTGACGGACGGCTTAAGGGACCTTGGCTCTCAATCGGGGGTCGAGGGCAGTACAACAAGGTTAGTCTCGAGAATTGTTCACGAGAATCGTCTAATTCAAATCATGCTTACTCTGTCCTAGGTTGATAACTGCGCACTCCGCCTTGGCAACACATCTAACACATCAAACGAGGCAACTTCATAACCTCACGTTCCCTCTACTTTCCCCACTAGTCGCTCCCCCTGACCCGGAAACCATTGACGCTTTGCTACCAATTCTTACAGGCGTGTCTAACGACATGCCGCGGCCCGCGACGTCAGCTTTCGACTCGCTGGCGGCTTTACACTCAGTCACATCAGACCTAGTACAGACATTGAATTACCTATCCGACACGCTACACATGTCGCGGCAGACAACCACAACTGCTACGAGGAGGCTCAGGACAGCGAAAGAGATGGTGTCGGAGATGAGACGCGAAGAGGAACTTAAAGAAGAGGGTGAGAGGTGGATAACGAGAGGCAACTGGGGGGAACGGCTCCAAAACCGTGAGTGTGCCGGCGTCTGCCGGGATGTCGTCGGTGGCTTCGAGGAGGTCTGCAACGGCTGGAGAGCGCGGTTGCTAGCCCAAGCCGAGTCGGTTTAAAGAGACGCGAGGAGAAGGGGTTAATGATGGGCTTTTGGGGACCTGGCGCTACTTGGGTGGGAGCGTCGAGAACTTTCATTGGTATATTGCACAATACGAAGTATGGGGGGATACGAGATACCTAACTTGCGATACGCTCGAAGATTTATTTTCCCTTTTGTGACCTCTGAGAGAGCATTATAGCGAGTGATGCCCTCAGAATAGAACCGGCGTTATATCATCATTAGTTTCACTCACGATAGGTAGAAATGGTTGCATATTAGTATTAGGAAACATAGTAAAAGAAGATAATTCATCGGCAACGGCCCCTATTATATGCGTGTGTGCAATCTACGATGGTCCTCAAAGCATGAGCTGGCTTCGGACGGCCCGAGAAGTTAACGGCTATATTTTAAACTGATAAATTCGATTGTGTAGTGCAAAGCACAGCCGATTCTGTTTGAGCTACCTAATGTACTCTGCATTGTTGAAGTAGAATATGTTGTAACAAAGTAGCACACGTGAAAGCATTCTCCTCCGTTTGCCCCCACCCGGACGGACGTATCTACAGTAGGTAATATTAAAATAACGAAATAGACACGGCAACCTAGTCCGCGATACCGTCCCTCGCGTATTCTTATTCTCTCAGTTGCTGTTACTGTCCTTGCGTAGCATCTCGGCTACGTCGGCATCGATGCCATCGTCACCCCCTAGGTCCGGGAAATCATTCGTTTCGTCTAGACGTCGCTTCTTGGCGCCGTTGGCCGCGGTCGCGACGGATTTATAAGGTGACCCTATGGTTGGGAGTATCTCCGTTGTCGGCGCAGTGTAGGCGGGAACCGTATCCTCGGGAGGGAAATCTGGCGACCACTCGGGTGCCGAGTTTGGTTCCGGCTCGAATTCCTCCTCTTCGTTCGATAGGGGTGTCAAGGCCTCGACTTCCGGTCTATCTGGCTCCTCGACTGGCTGGTCATCTTGGTGGCCGCCGGTTGGATATGGCTCGTCATTTGGGAGCCCGGCCATAATATCCCTCTCCACTGCCTCTTTCTTATCTTCGACCCTGATCTTCTTTTGCAAGACGTTTTCAAGCTCATTCTCGTCTGCTATTAGAGCGTTTCTGTTGGTGTCTAGAAGCTTCTGGAGCTCGTTAACTAGCTCTCTTCGTGCCTTGACGCACTGCTCTACCGCGCCCTCTGCTTGCGCCAACGTCTTTAGTAGACCACTAAGACGGGCAGCGTAGACGGGAGCAGAAGGAACTGTGCTGCCCGGGGACATGAGGCTATCATAATCCGTGTTTGCCGTCTTCACGGCGGGCTTAGTATTCAAGGCTACTTTAGTGACGTTCTGCTGAGGCGCGACTAGGGACGCCAGTTCCGCTGGGAGCGAGGAAGCCGAACCAAAGATGGAGCCACCAAGTCCGGCCTTGGTATTACCACGAGCCTTGTCGAGATCTGTATAGTGTAAATACAAAGGATGTTTACTAAAGTGGAAGGTTTAGGATATTACTCACCATGGATTCGGGCTTCGACGGCTTGCTGAATGGGCCCTTCGAAGACACCACGATCTCTCCATACATCGACCACCCTACGGATCCGTTGTTGGACATCATGCGGCGCCCCCTTATAGGCGACGGCGATAGCCTCAGTGATGGCGGGCGAAAATGAGACAAGGAACTCTTCCTTGCGACGGGCCTTGGACTGTTGCGCGACTTCTGTTAAAAAAAAAAAAAGGTGTAAGTAACAGTTACTCGCATGTGGGTCTGGAGTGCTTGAGGCTTACCGTTCGCGAGGTAGATGAGGCTCAAGCGTTTGTGACTAGACGATTCCTTCAATTTCTGTAGCCAGAGCTGGGCTGTGCGGTCTGCATGACGCCTGGCGACAAACAGTCAGCATACTAGGATAAATAAACTGGGGGAGCCGGAGAATCAGATCAGGGCAGATTGTAACTACTGCCAAAAGCACAAGGGATGGCTGTACCTGTAAAACATAATCCATTGAGCTACGCTAACAATGCTGTCCTGCGTCTCGGACAGAGACGAGAGCTTCGCCAGAACGGCATCGTCGTTGTACGCCATTGGAAAGGAAGAGGATCGGAGCAATTGAGTGGAAATGTTTGGGGCTTCTTTGCTGTTGTAGATACAAGATAGATGGGAAGAATACACGTCGTTGTCCACCGCAATCACCAAACAGCGTGGGGAATGACCGACAATAGGTGTGGGCGTTTGGTTCAGGTGTTTGTTAGCGGGCGCGTTTAATTTTCAGGTTAAGAACAGTCAACGACAACAATCTACGGACGGAATCGTAGATGCTTATTCAAATTGAACAAGACAACGCGAAGCCGATGGCTGGTTGATGACTGATTCTAGCTACTGTGAAATGCCCCCAGATCTAAGAATCCCCTCTAAAGTATCGTATATCAAGCGATAAGGTTGAACTTGGTGTGTGGTGATGACGACCCATGCAAGCAGCTCTTGAACCTCTCGTAGCTATAGGTGGTAGGTAGTGTAGATGGATTAAGGGTGGATGACGGGGGCTCCTAATGGGCGAGTATGAGGTTCACGTGCGAATTTTATCTAGAAAGGGTCAGAAGTAAGGCTGTCGTCGTTAACCTACCACCCATTTACTCACAATGATAAATGGTTGCCAGGAAGCATACAGCGAGCTATTGGTCGATGTAGAGAGATACTGGTAGGTTTGAGACTTGAGAGAGAGCTCCCTAAGTAATAGGTGCACGTGATTAAAGGTCAGGTCTAAGGTCGCCGGGGCTAAGGTAGGAGGAGGCCAGATAAACATTACCCAATCAGCCGCCAATCAGCTAGTATACACCACACTGCCTTCGGTATTCTAGATCCAAGGTAGGGAGCATTAGGTACATCCTAATAACTTGACGTACTGTAGGTACACTAAATGCTTACCGGGATACCTAGGTACTTAGGTAGGTTTAAAGCAGGGGTCCATTTCTCTGGTTTAGTTTTACAGTGCTCTTTTTGTAGACACTGTACGTTGCATTCATTTACTTACTGGCCAAACGACATAAGGAAGGACATTGATTTGTCCCAACTATCAAACATCCCATCAACTTTACCTGCGAACTATTCCTCCTCCCTTCACCTCATATCTGCCTGCGAGGTTATATACGCCACGGACGAATTATATAGCTGTGAATTTCGCCTGCGCTACTTGCCTTCACCTCTCTCCCTTGAACCATAGTCGCTAGCTACCGATATCGATATGGCCGACCGATTCCCGTCTTTAGACGACTTCGACTCGGGTGGTAAGGTTGAGCTGCTGATATGGCAAAACTAAGGGCACTCTACTTACATGTCTTATGCGCAGCTCAAACCGAGATTGGGGATGTTGGTTCGCCATCAGCCGACGACTTTCTGGCCCGCGAACGGGCTCTCCTGGGCGATGATGCAACCCAGTTCACCACCGGCAAAGAGACCGCCGCTTTAGCCGACCCTTCAGATGATCTGCTCGGAGACGATAGCGCCCCCGGAAATGCACAGTTCGAGAGCCAGTTCCCCGATCTCGCCTCCAATGAGGTACGTAGCGAATCCCGGTGATACGGGACACTTATACGCAGGAGCTTTGTTTCTGATGGATTAATACAGCAAGTCGGTCCTGGCAACAGCATCACGGGTCCCTCCGTGAGCTACAACTCTGGCTATGGTGCCTACGCAGAGGAGGAACAGGAGCCAGAGGTTATCACGCAGTGGCGGGAGAAGCGTGATGCCGCCAACGCGAAGCGAGCCGAGGAGTTTGCTGCCCAGAAAGCCCAGACCATCAAGGAGGCTCAGGAGAATATCGACGAATTCTACGAGAACTACAACAACAAGAAGGACAAGACGATTGCCCAGACCCGCAAGGACGAAGAGCAATTCCTAGCTAGCCGGGATGATACAACATCGGGTGGCACCAGTTGGGAGCGCATCGCCAAGTTGGCAGATGTTAGCGGCAAGGGGCCGAAGGGCGGCGCCAGCGGGTCAGGCAAGGAGCGCTTCCGCGAACTACTGGTGAGCCTACGAAAGGATGAGAAGGCACCCGGCGCCGAGGGATACTAAACAACGATTTCCAACCATATTGCACATATACACTAGTTTGGTCTGGGTTGAATGGTGGAGTGCTTCAGCTCAATCATCGAACCCCGATTCATGAAGACCGGATGCCGAAGGGCTCAGGTTGTATTTTAGACAGGTCGCGCGCTTGGGCGGCACTTAGCTTGGCGTCGTCGTCGGGCCTATCTCGCGGGTTTGACGGCGTAATGAATTTCATGGACGATGCGGATTCAAGAAATACAAAACAGAGATAGAAGGTTTTGATGGTAATATGCACACGTTGCGTGGACAACTCTATTGATCAACCTAATAAAACATTTCGTGGGCGTTCATGCCGATGTGTATCATATGACCTTCATCTACTTCCCCTCCATACGATGTGTTCGTTCCTTAGGCCTTGCCAAACCAAGTGTTGTAACCGAAAATCTTGCGGCCCATCATGTACATGGATGCTATGTGACGGTCAGAAACAGCTTGACGGGGATAATAGCGGTCGGTAACAAACCTCCGAAGGTGCCCCAAAGGAGGATCGTGTAGGGGATCATCAACTTGCTGCTTCGGGGGTTCTGCGTCATATTCAGTTAATCGGGAGAGGCTCGGGAGTAGTATAGGAAGGCCACCGGCGGGCAGGCTTAGACGTACGATTTGCCACACTCGGGTGTGTTGCTTGTAGGCTTGTTGGTAGAAACGCTGGTGCTGGGGCACCTTGTTGGGGGCGTCGACAAGACTGCGTCGCTCGTTAGCATACTCGAATTGAAAGACGGTAGATAGGCTCGACTATGGGGCCGAGAATAGGCCATTGACTAGCCATTTGTCGATGACAGTGCTTTCTGCGTCGGGACTGTATTGTACATACCCCATTGTGAAGTTGAGGAACAAGTATATCGACGGTGATGCGGGACGGGATGCTGTGAGGATTGGATAGTCGCGAGCTAATTGTTCAAGCCTGAATGAGCAGCATCAGACCTTCGTAGATTGGATATGGTTCGATTGGACGGCGGTAGACTACCTGACTAAGCGTCTATTCCTCGGCTAAATAGCTCTAGGTATGTATTCCGGTCCATTCCGGCGAGGTGCACTATTGTACCTAACCTGCACGCGTAGGTACATAAGTACTAATATCTTAAGTAGCGTTACCCAAGTGTACCTTAAGAGCTATATTAGGTACTTAGGTAGGCTTAGGTAAGTATTCTTTTTTTATTTTAGTACTCAGTCCATCTATATTGAAGCACATCACGACAAATTCTACAACATCACCACGGTAGGGGCTTAGAGGCAAGAGACTATATAGTCTTCGTGCCCGTTCAAACAAATCCTCTGGCATGTAACCGCATCGCAGTAATGCGATTGGCGACCCGAGTGCTGCGAGATGTACAGCTAAAGCGACCCGTCCCTCATCCACGGGTCTCTCTCTCACTTCTCTATTCACAACGCCATATTCGCCCTTTCACCGGGCGAGCCAACCATGGCATACGTCTCTTTTCGATATATTCACCATGCTATTCTGTGGCTGATTATGATCTAATTCATTCCGAGTCATCACACATCTCTAAAGCATCTGGGGAGGCTAGCTTTGCCTTACAACAACCCACGAGTAGCCCTCTAGTTCAAGAGACAAAAGCCTTTCATAAATGGAGCGCCCTTTTAAGCAATCCTACTCGCCTCGCCGTCGAGTCCGACTTCTTCCGGCAGGGCCCTGCCAAAGAGTGGCATAGTCGATTACTAGTAGACAAGTTCGAGAACCACGGTGATTTGGCTCTATGGAGTTGTCTCTTAGACTACCAGATGCGCATCAATGGGCCCGCCGGAGTTACCCACGTCTGGAAGGCCCTCTGGGGCCGCAAGGCGCTGTACGATGTTGACAGCCCACTAGCTCGAACATTCTGGCGCATCATGTTAGAAGGAGCCCTTATGTCGAACGATCCATCTATTCTGGAGGGCATCTGGGTTTATAGTGAATGGATGTTCGATTTGCATCAAGTCAAGTGGCCACAACTATATGTTACTATCATGAAACATCTGCTCCGCACACATCAGCATCAAAAGGTTCTCCGATGGCACCTGCTACTAACACCCAACTTCTATCCCGGCCTAGACGATTTCACAGATATTATTAAAGAGTTTGCCACGGATAAAGAACTATATCGATTAGATACGCTTCCATCCCTGTACAAGACCAGCCCTGAAAAGAGCTTGTACACGACGTTACTCCCGTACCTATTCGACCTTGGAGAGTCTCAGTTAGCTAGGCAATGGCGGCGCGTCTTCATTCGACATGGTGAAGTACCACTAGCATCAGCACCAGTTAGACCGTTGCTTCGGTTTTTAAAAGGCTATCATCCTAACGATACTCTTACGCATGAAGAGCGTGCTGCTTTGACGTTCACACCCGAGCCGGTGAAGGATGACCAACTCGATTTGTCTCGAGAATTTATGAATCGCGTCCACGGGCAGACATTTGGTATCACTGCCAAGAACTATAACGACCGGCTTGGTGCTAAGTGGTTTGCAAGCTCTTGGGTGAGCATTGATATTGCTATCTCAACGATATCCACCCTTGGCATCGAACAGATTGGACCATTGTCTTTCCAGTCCATTGCTCTCAGAACCAAGAATTCTCAAGATTTGTTGAATCGGATCTCTCAGCTTCGGGAGCACGGGATTTCCGTCTTGGAGTCAAGCTACTTACATGTAATCCTCTACCTAGCGAGGCAGAATGACGACGAACTTCTTCGTGATCTTCTACAGAGTGACCTTCATCCGGACGTTTTCGACGATGTCAGCCTCCAAACACAATTGATCGAGTCTGCAACGGAGATATCGGACTGGCGAACTCTCCGACTCCTGTTAGTGGCAAGGCTTGTGGTTTTCGAACGAACAGCTCGAAATGTAGCTAATAATGTATTACGGCTTCGCTTTGAGAAGAGAAGTCAAGACGGCGTCTTACAAATCCTCGAAGACATGAAATCAAGGAACATCCCGCTCAATTGTGAGGAAGCAGACCATATATACGAAAGCTTGATTGAGGATTATAAGAATGGCCAGAGAAATCTTGCTTCGGGACCTGCAACATTTTATATTTCAGTCTTCCGCCAACTGAAATCAATAGGGGTGCCAGTACCTCTGAGTCACTGGAAGCTGATCATGCTTAGTATGGCTAGGCGAGGGCGCCTTGAGGATCTAGAAAAGCTCTCCGTCGAGTTGGTAGACATGTTCCTCAATTCACCATCTTTAAGGCCAGGATTTGTTCCCCTCCACGTCGGGGACCTTCCGGAGGCTATGAGAGGTCCGCTCGCAGGCGTCGAAAATCTTCTAGGTGTATATATCCCTCAAGATCTCCCAAGCAGCCACGATCATCACCCTTTACGTCAGCTATTCGATAGCAAAGCAATCACAACCATGATCGAGAGTGCATTCGTCGCCTATCCAGGACAAGGATTTCAGGCCCAACACGGCGCCCAGCCGCGCCAACGCCAATCCCAAGCCTCACAAATCACCAATATGCTGAGAATGTTACGCATTCTACACGAGCGAGGGGCGTGGCTTCGTTTCAGGAAAATCAAATTTGTCGTGACAAACTGCCTCGTCAACATATACGGCCCGACTACCCCAGTGGACACCCAGCATCGATTAATGAGGACAAGCAATGCCCTGCCATTGGATGAGATGAAGACCCTGATAGATGAGGCGTGGGGTGGCAAACTGCTGCCGCCGCTAGACGAGTTGAAAACTATTATCCGGAAACGCCCTCCTGGTGCAACTCTCGACAGTCGCAAGCTGCGAGTGCGGACAGACGACGAAGACAAGGCGGCTAAGGCCATTGAGTGAGGCAACACGCAAACTACATAGCCTCTGTATAATCGCATATCCTGTATCATGAGAAATTTCAGTAGTGTACTATAGACAAATGATACCCAAATTTTATAGACAAATATGTATAGTATACGGAATATAGAACTCGGAGATGAAGAAATAACTTCTTTCGCCTGCGAGTCGTTAGTGCAGGTGATATAACCTGCTTCGCTCTCTCATTAAATTCTGTTGTTACAGGTCTACGGATTTGGTACCTCGCGGGCGCCAATTTATTCGCGATACAAAGCGGCACAAGTATTTCACGGGCCGCTTTTTTGTCGTCCGTGATTTGATGTCAGATACCCTGAATGAATGATGGGTGCTAGCCCTCGCCTCCATTCGTACCTATTTGCGCTTCCCCCATCCCACCTCCGCTATTATCTTTGCTCCCACCGCCACCACCTCCACCACCGCCGCTAGAAAATTTAGGTTTGAGTACAAGCAGTATTATGGCGCCGACAATGAGCAATATCAACAAGAGAATGGCCTTGCGCTTGGTGGTCCTCTTCTGGTAGCCGGAGGCGACGACGAGCTCCTTCTCCGCGGCCTTGACGTCGGTGGCCATGCGCTCGACGTTGTAGTCGATGCGATCGAGCATGGTGCCCTGGTCGATGACCATGGTCTGGAGGTCGCGGAACAGATCCGACAGCTCGATGATGCCTTGTGCGATGTCCTCGATCTCGCGTTCGCGCTGTAAGATCACGGCGTCATTACTGTGTAGTAAGCGCTGGGCTGTTGTTTGTTGTAGCGCCGACTGCGAGTATGACCGGTCGGCGTCCGACTCGAGTAGGGAGGGGTCGGCGGCGTAGCTTGTTGCGCTAGAGACCCCGAGGGGGGTCGAGGCACGGTCGCCGCCGGGGGATATGGCGCCCAAGCCAGACATGCCACGGAGCTCTATAGGGGGTACACGGTCAGCTTATGGCTTTCAATGGAGTGGCTCACAATCCATCTCCTCGTCGTCGTAAGAGTCGTTAAGAGGGAGCCATATGAGGCTCGACGAGGCAAAAGGGTAACATACTCTTTAAGTAGGCGCTCTGCTTCTTGCGGAAGCCAGCGCTGGCCTCCTGAACGCGACTGGCAAGGTTGATCTGGATATTCTTGGCCATGACCTCCTCGGCCCTCGACATAGTGCCGGCCTGCTGGCCCTCACGGACCATCTGCTCGACACGCTGGATGCAGTGGTGACATTTGTGGAAGCCCTTGGTGATGCTCTGGGTGAGTCGCTCGATCTCGCCCTCCTCGGCGCGCTTGGCCTCCTCGTCGTTGAAGCCCGGCAGGACGTGTTTCTGGTGCAGGCGCTCGAGGGTCTGGGACTCGCGGGCGATGTCAGCCAGGAGGTCCGTCACCTCGTCGCTGATATCGGCCCATCGCGGCGGCAGTAGGTCCATCTCGATGACGGCATCCCCGTCGTCGTGGTAGTCGCCCCCTGACAGTAAACCCTGCGTATCCTCACTCCCTCCCGCGCCTGCGCCCGCGCCTCCGATACCACTGCTGGGGCCGAAGTCCGAGAAGCCATTGCCGCTGGGCCCGGGGCCGTATCGTGTCTTCTTGGCCGGGTGGTGGGCGTAGGACTGGCGATATGATATATAGCTAGTTGTCGAGTCGCGCCACGGTTAGCGACAGGAACGAAGGCGGAAGAGAAAGTGCTCTATCCGGTTCAATCTGGTTCTAATAGAATGATTGCTCTTCTATCATGGCACTTACAGGTTAGTGCGGTCTCGCCACATGGCGGACGCCGAAGATGGCCGATGCCGCCGTCAGCGATGCGTATTTATTCGGTCTCTGCTATGCGATTGACGGGACGAAGGGCTAAAGGAACAAGACAACACGCAATCGAGAGATAATCACAGACAAAGGATCGCCAAGCTTCCAGGTGATGCCGTAATACAGAGGTTATACGTTAGTAAGGCAGACTCTAGTTTACAACAGGAGATATTGTACAAGTGATAGCATGAATGAATGGGTCGATAGATAATTGGTAAATGCAGGTAGGTTGCACGCATCCAAATCGTCAGCTCGACCTAGTGCACGATGTAGCTGACGTAGCTCCAAGTCGATAATGATGGGCTAAAATGGGTTAGTGTGCCTGTCTGCAGTAGGTAAGTACCTATACCTAAGTAGGTAGTATAGAAGAGCCGGTGTCAGCAGCTGTCAGTGACCAAGGTTGTTTATACCTACACTACGAGTACACAAGAGAGGGATATTAGTATTGCACTACATCCTATCTAAATACTTTGATATGTACCTAGAGGGATGGTATACGTAAGCCCGAACAAAGCAATCTCCTAATAGAGGCTTATCTATAGGTAGGTTTTGTTTGCCAGGTATGTAGGACATCAGGACTAATGTCACATCACATTGCTATTAGGTAGTACTTGTACATGGTTGACTCTTATATAGGTGCCTACTTGGTAGTATAGCTAAGCAAAGCAAGGCAAGGCGTTCAGGCAACTTGGCTAGGCACACAATCAATCACCTAAGCACTCGGTACCTGTAGCCTCAAATGCAGAGGAAAGATACATGCTACCCAGAGAGGTGGGAGGCATGTAGGGAGTCTAGGACTTTTAGCTTTTAGCCCTTTTAGCCTCTCAGAGGGCCTCCCACAAGGGGCTACAAGGCCTCCCACTCCTCTATCGGTATCCCTTGGCCCCCCCAAAATCTAAAATAGCGTCCTCAGCCCTGCCCATCTCAAAACTAGTCTAGGTACAAGTAAGTCTACAAGTCTACCCCCCCATCATCTATTATTTTGAGACGACTCGTGAAATCGGACGAGCACACTTCTTAGACCAACTTCTCTCTCTCCACCACACCCATTAGACTCCCCCTTGGCTACGTGCATTTGAATCTTTAACGCTTTCCAACACTCGCTTCAACAATATCGACCGCCATCCTATCTCACCATGGTCAGTTACTCTGCAAACGCCCATCACTATCGATCTTCCCCGCCTTATATCATCACTTCTAAAGCCCCGCGCTACACCACCTCAATATGCTAACCTTTGTCCACCACCCCTTTCTAGGCCGATTCCCTTACCGAAGAGCAGGTCTCCGAGTTCAAGGAGGCATTCTCCCTATTTGTAAGTAAACATAACTTACTTACACATTAATAATACTGCGCGCGCGCTCTGTGCCGTCCATCGTTCTCTCCCCAAGCTCGCTCGATACGTTGAGTCGACCCCATGCTAACCACATCTCACAGGACAAAGATGGCGATGGTGAGTAGGCACTCGCGTCACACCCTCGATTCCCCTTATACATACCCCCTAGTCGCATGTTAATATCATTTCTCGAGCACGATACTTCACAGCAAGCATCACCGCGTTCCTTTACCCCTCTACGGACCCTGTTTGCTAGCCACAAACGCGGCAGGCGCTGACTGAAATCTCATCATAGGACAAATCACAACAAAGGAATTGGGCACTGTCATGCGATCGCTAGGCCAGAACCCCTCCGAGTCCGAGCTGCAGGATATGATCAACGAGGTGGATGCCGATAACAACGGCACCATCGATTTCCCTGGTAAGATATCCATGTCGCGCCGTGCAGTGCTAGTCGAAAGGCTGACAGTTTTGTGTCCCCTAGAGTTCTTGACCATGATGGCCCGCAAGATGAAGGACACCGACTCCGAGGAAGAAATCCGAGAAGCATTCAAGGTTCGTGCAAATTCCCTTGTCCTCCATGCCAATAGACTAGTAAACGACTGACATTTCATTAGGTCTTCGACCGTGACAACAACGGCTTCATCTCGGCTGCTGAACTCCGCCATGTCATGACGTCTATTGGCGAGAAGCTCACTGACGAGGAGGTTGACGAGATGATTCGCGAGGCTGATCAGGACGGTGACGGTCGTATCGATTGTAGGTCACGTCTTATTACGACTCTGATGTGATTCAAGTTATATGCTAACCATGGCGATCGGTAGATAACGAATTCGTACAACTCATGATGCAAAAGTAAACCTTCATTCGGTCCCATAGCGCAAGCCTTTTCGTAGCCGATACATACCCAAATATACATCATGACATGCTTTTACGGTCTGTTTCTTTCCCCTAGGCCCAGGAGGGTTGGAGCTGGAGTTGATTCGTGTGGGCTGGAGATTTAATGACTCTTGCTGTGTTACGTTCCTCCACAGGAGCACTTAGCTTGATAGACGGGAAATGGAATGGGCTCGATGAGGCCACATCTCCATTTCTTCGTCTCCTTATAAAAGGGGGGTTGTAGTAATTGACGATTAATCCCATTGGTCCTTTGGTTCCCCATTGTCAAGAACTCTATTCTCACTCATGTCATTTGCTCATGTCATTTGCTCTGTCGATATGCATGTTGCGCTTATTTTAACGTCGTACCTGAATAGCATCCCAAGATCGATGTCAGCCATTAGCTACTAACGGCGAGATAGGGAAACAGTAAGTGTTGTATTTCCAACTTGGTGCCGTAACTACTTCCCTATTCCATGATTACTACCAGGTTTAATGGGCGGATCTAATGCGGAACAAGGTTAACTATACTAACCTAGTCGACTGCGAAACCATAAAGTTGTACATTTTTCAAGTCAAATTGGCCCCGTGCTCTCTATACTAGGCAAGATGAGTGAACAAACAGACTAATACATTCCTTTCAGTGAAAAGCTGTGCGACGAGATCGCTTTAGTTTCTTGCATAGCTTTCAGTTCGGATCATGACGCCACGATTTTTCGACTTAGTGGTTTCTATCTCCGTTTTCGTCCGCCAAAATTTTATATCTGTTTGAAATATCGATAACATTGTTTCAATTATTCTACTTCTCTTCTCTCTTTTTTTTTTTTCGCCTCTTGAGTCCAAACTTCGAAGGTAGGTCGTTATCAGCGTCTCATAAGCACGACCTAAGAGGTACGAAACACGAATCGTCAAAAGATACTAGCTAGACAGATGTCCAGATCGATCTAGTGTTACAATACACGGCATACACTGACACGAGTCAGGAATTAAGAGAAGGATATAATAAGTCTACAGCGGTGGTGAATCTAGATCCTAATAGGGGGGTTCGGCGTCATAACACTTTCCAGCGTAATGTATAATATAATTTATGCAAAGTTAAACGGTCTATAGAACAGTTGCGCTTTGACGGTTCAAGTCAAACAAAACAGGTCGTTTCCTCATACTAGCCAATGTGCTTCACACTTACACCCCTTACACACTCGATCCTAGATTTTACATTGGATCGATATTATGCTCTCAGCGTAGAAGAAGAACAATATATTCAGTATCCTTGAATATATTGTTTCCGCGTGATCGAACTATCTACATTAGATGCATTATAATGATGATCACAAGTACCCAGTTTTGTTGAGAGTAGCTAGTTGTGTCACAACTCCATGACATAAAAACAAAGTTCTTGTATAGAGTATTAGTTAATTACGAGGTCTCCAACAACTTCGTGCATCAACAAATGTCCTATCATACCCCCATACTAGCAGTCCTGACAAGTTGTAATCTCAGCAGTATTAATGAAAAGTAAAGAAGGCTCGATATAAATAGGAAGTGTGTATCTTGCATCGTAGGCTCGTCATGCCCAAAGTAAACCAGCCTTGCCCTTCAAGACTAGTATTAATACTTCTACAATTAATTGCGATGCAGCCCCATCGACTACTATGTGGTATAGGTAACCAAAGCCTCCTCTAACGCTGTCTCGCCCATCTAAGTCTTCGTTTACACCGTCATGCTTTTAAAATCGCAGTGTCCAGGTCCTGCCCAGGGTTTCTAATTCTCCAGTTATCAAACTTTCTTCGACGAGATGCGAAGTATCGGTAATGATCGAATATATGGCCCGCCTATGGTATCCTCTTGTGTTGTATAGCTAAAGAAGGTTCGTGTTTTACAAAGGTACGTCGTCGTCTTGTTTGGAGCCCTGAAATTCGATTGGCTCAGGTTGGGAACTAGTAGAGGTTTTAGGAAATAGGGAGACCTTGGTGCTCTTGGCGATTTGTTTCATCTGGCTCATAGACTGCGTTTTCCCGATGGTATGGTAAACTATAGAACCTCGGCTTAACACGGCTAAACTGTTCGACTTGAAAGCTTCTCTCCCTTGACCATACTGTTGGTTTATCCGGATAGTTGTGACGAGGAAGACCCATCCAGCCGCGATGACGACGCCGTGGATTGTAATCCATGGCCATTGAATTGTGTATAGCACAGCGACTACTTGCGTCTTCCCGGTCTGCATTTTGCCGATGCCGTCAGTCTCTATATCGTCTGCGAAATCGCGTAGTGTATTGCTCATGCTAGTAGCAAGACCTGCAAAAGTTGAACTCAGGTTTTCACTGTGGAAAAATACCTGAAGCACTCCGGGAATAGACAGTTCAGAGTTAAGAGTGAAATAGGCCCCATTTAGTTGACCGGCATCGTTGACCGTGCCGGTGACGTCTAAAGGGAAATTCGTAGTGCTCGTCGCGAAATTCTGCTGAAAAAAATAACTAATACCATCAACGGCCTCTTGAGAAATGTTAAAAGCGTGGCTTGTTTTGGATGATACTAGACTCAAATCACTGCGTGCGGTGCACGAGGAAGAATCGTTAAATTCGATACTTGAGGCTCCGGCTGGGGCCGTAGAATCAAAGAACTGTGCGGTTGGTTGCCATGATGATGGAGACCGGAGGCTTTCTACGGGAGTAGTTTTTTGTATTAGGTCCCCATTCCGAACGACGTTGTGATATTTGTTTATGCAGTAGAATAATGCACATTCGGTAGCATGTATTGGAATATCGGGCCATAGGGCAGATGAATTGGTCGAATTTACAGCTCGTATTATCGACATTGACCAGATTAAGGTATTAAGCTGTTTCATACTAAGCGTTTGGCTTGCATTGGCTGTCCCGAAGGTCGTCATATACGTGCCACCATACGGCGAGTTATAGAGTGCTATGCCGTCCCCATTATCGATGAATAAGCCATTAGGAAGCTGAAACCAAGTTCCACCATGAGCTATCGAAAAAAGATTATCCGCCGATAATAAGGCTATAGGGGAGAAGCGTGCAAAAGAAGGCTTGCGGGTCAGATATTTCGTAACATCAACACAAGTAGAACAGACTGCGAGGGATTCATATGTCGGCCAGCTACAGTTACCCGTAGCGCAAGTAAATGAGATCTGCTGTAAAATTTGTTCTCTTGATTGGCTAAGCCCAAAATACACGGCGGACTGCATCGCGAAATCGGCCCCAGCAAATGCGTAAGGCCGTTGAAAGAGGTCTATGCTCGCACTATCGAAAACTATACTACGTCAGCTTTGTGTTACAAAATCTCAAAGATAGAATATTCATAACCACCATGTAATTTAGAGAAGTCTACGATAACTCTATTGCCTTGCGAGTATCTACCAGCCCTCGAAATTGTAGCCGAGGCATCATCAACAGATGTATAGCCCAGCCTAGTCTGAACCAGTTGCTGTGAGAAGGGATCGATAGCAAGACTTAGCAACACAACCCAGGTACCGATATGAAGAGGTGAACTTCTTCTATTAATTGCATGATTCTAATTGAAAGCCACAGGTGTTACTCACATCGTTTCGCAGCACCACATCACGGTGAGGCTCCCAAGGGGCCCTCGACTTGCTAAATCGACCCGTTCGAAGTCTAACAACGTCCTGGGCGTATGGAACAATATCCATTTCCACTGGCTAATCAGTTCCTCTATAGCAAGTAGCATAGAGGCTTTACTCGATGTTGCCAAGATGGATACGATGGCATTTAGGGTTACGCCGTTCCAAGAGAAGACGATCTTGCCATCATACACTATCAGGACTATTACGAGGGAAAGAATCAAGAGTGTCGAAGCAGTCAGTGCTGCGATCTCAGTGAGCCAAAGCTGTATACAACCCCCCACCGCGGCGACTCTCCCGCGTGCATTGATACCATTAGTAGTCTGTGTAAACATTCGGACAACTGCTAATATAGCGAAGACGTGGTAGTAAAGGGGTTTCAGGGAACATAAAGCAACAGGAAGCTCATGTGAAAAGTTCAAGGATTCATATCGAAGCAGGTATACTTATAACCGATTCAAACCATGGGCTGAGCGAGGCTTCAATGGGGACCCCATGTTAGAAAACGATATCCGCCTTCCCATACTACCTATAGACTCCTGGCTAACGTCCTGTTGGCTACTACCTGGGTGGAACCCATGCGCACCACAATGAGTTTCAAAACGGTGTATCGCACGACACACCTAGCCATATGTTGTTGAGTTTGAAATGGCCGTTTTAGAGTTGAGTCGTAAATGGTACTCAAGTAGTGGGGGCTGAATCTAAAGGTGAGGCAAAACGCTTACATTGGCACGCCACAGATGCGTTTTACTATCTATCTCCGGGTGGTATCGGACTGATATTGAGCACCATAGCCTGTGGCTGGCGGTGTCAACACGTACACAATAAAATGGGTTGATTAGGTGGAATAGTTGCCGTTATATTACATTACCAACGGAGGTCTGTAGCGGTACGGAAGCCGGCTCAACACGAAAAACCGACCCCATGTCCCTGGTTAGGAGTTACGAGAAACTGTTACCCAAGCTGGAATTTAAGAGCAACATACTACACGGTCTATGGCTCTTGGGCTGGTACGAATGGAATGTTGCGGGAATACCTCTACCAATCCAGACTGCTTTTGAAGAATCTTACACCCTGTGATTGATGACGATTAGGAACACGTTTTCGCTGGTATGATTAGCTTACCCAGGTAGGCGGTAAGAACGAACCTAGATGTTTTTGCTGAAATCAAGTGATTCAAGTCGTTGAACTATTACATAAGATTGCTATTGAGGTGGTCCAAGCGATTCATACCTAACCAACAGTATCATCGTTTACGATGCTACTTACAAAAGGTGATATACTCATGCGTGGCTGATCTTGTCGTCCTTCTAACTCCTTGGGAGGGGGAGGGGAGTGACAGACAGTAAAAAGTCAAGGCAGCAAACTTCTAGTTTTCAGTACCGGCAAAATATTTACTAACCTAGATAAGAATACTCAGATTTTATAATATTGTCCTAACAAACGGTTTTATTCAAATTTTATTATAGATTTCCTATGTATGATCTTGTACCATGCCCTAGCCTAATAGCTTCATTTATGTACCCTTGTTGCGACTGACTTCTGTGGCGGTGGGAAGTGGCTGGTGGTGGCAGGTTGGGGGGGGAGATTGTACTATGTACATTAGGAAGGAGGGTCAGACCCCTGGTCTGACCCCCATAACTTAACCTCCTACATACTAATTCTACACTGACCACTCAAGAGATCCTTGTTTTTGCTATCACTTCCTAGGAAGTTGTATCACAAGGATGAACCCGTTTTTACCTAGATACCTCTGCTTGTGATTGGTTAAAATTTATCGATAAGGATAGGTTAAACTGTGGTTCAATAGGTATATCATTGTCTCTATTGTCATTTTCTCTACTCCATATTAACAACCTTTTTTTCTTTCTGTATAACACCTAATTACTTCAAAAATTAATAGTCTGTGTTCAGTTAGCGTGTCGGATTAAATCCGAGGAGCGCAGTCAGATTCGACCAAGGCGAACGGAACGCCGATGGTGATCGGAGCTTCGGCCGGGCTACTAGTATTACGCACACTGGGCCATCTGCAGGTTACTCGACCAGGTTAGCACTAGGTACTTACTAGTACTAAATGACGGCATTCCGCATTCGCTACCTGTAGTGTATGTACCTCTTACCTGTGTCGGTATTGACCTGTAAATTTCTTTTTGAGAAAACCGCTCTCACGCCTGTTCACACCTCATTGGGCTGAACACACGAACCACACCCTGGCGACTCATATCCCGAGGGCGGCTCTTCCCGACAGTGTCGTCCCAGCGACGATGCCACTGCGCGCAGCGACAACATTCCGAATGAAGACGACACGATCGCAGTAGACTTCAACATGGTGTCGGCACCAGTTCGGCATGCGCTGCTGCCGCTCCCCCAGCGCGGCTCTGCCATTGCGAACCTCGTTGCGCGCCCTTCGCTCCAGCCTCGTCATACTACCTTCTTCTCGCCCTTCTCGCCCTTCGCGCAGACTGGTATTGCAGACGTTGGTGGTCCGTCGCACGCTCAGTCACTGTCCACCTCGTCCTTGGCCACCCCGTCTCGTCGAACCACTAATAGACCTAACCCAGCCGATTCATCCCCACTCCTCAAGGCAATCACAAGCCCATGCATTCGAGCTAGTACCGTGAGGCAGTTCTCTATCACGCGCATATACCAAAAGGACATCCGGAAGGATATTCAGAGCAATTCTCCAGACGCACCCAAGAATGCGACACTTATAGCATCTAGGTCCGGTGATGTCGGTGGCAATGGCGCAACCGTTCCTACAGGTGGTGCAGCTAACAAAAGTCCCCGATCCGAGAACCTGGCCACTACTCTTGAGCAGCAGCACAATCTCAACTCTTCGCTCGAAAAGGGTACCAAGGCAGGACGATTGAATCTCCGTGCTCGCCTCACCAAGGAAAAGGATGAAGCTAGGAAATGGTCCACCCTAAAAGAGGTCTGGCGGCTGCTTCGGATCGCACGTCGCGAGACCTGGCCATTGCTGGGGGCCGTTTCCTTGCTTCTTGTTTCGTCTGCCGTCACGATAAGCGTCCCTCTTACTATTGGAAAGGTTATGAGTGAGTTGTACTACAGACCCGGTCAAAGGGTCGGATGAGCATTATTCTATTGTTCGGGGCTAATTCGACCGCTAGATCTCGCCACGAGCGACTCGGCGGAATCCACGATATTTGGTCTAACCCTATATCAATTCTTCCCAGCTTTAGCTCTAGTCTTCACCATCGGCGCAGCTGCCAACTTTGGTCGCATCGTACTCCTTCGAGTCATTGGCGAACGTGTCGTCTCGCGTCTGCGCTCCCTCCTGTATCGCAAGACACTGGCTCAAGAAGGCGAGTTCTTCGATGCCAACAAGGTGGGGGATCTGACCTCTCGCTTCATCGCCGACACGACTATCGTTGGTAAGAGTATTACACAGAATGTCTCTGATGGTCTACGGTCCATTATCAGTTGCACGGCAAGTTTTATCGCCATGGCTTGGATCAGCCCTAGCCTCGTCTTGACAATATTCCTCGCCGCCCCTTTCATCGGTGCCGGCACTATAGTATATAGTCGAATAGCGAGAAGATTGGCTACCCAGTCACAGAAAGCATTGGGTGCTCTGAATAAGATCGGTAACGAGCGGCTAGAAAGCATACGCACGATCCAAGCCTTTGCGGGCGAGTCCCAGGAGGTTGGCCGTTATAATACCCAGGTCAGAAAGCTCTTTAATATCGGCAAGACCCAGGCCTTGACAGATGCACGGTTCTTCGCTCTCAATGGATGGCTCGGTAACATGATCGTAATCGGCCTGCTGTGGCACGGCGGTAGTCTTGTTCGAGAGGGGTTCTTGACACTAGGTGACCTGACGACTTTCATGATGTACGCCGTATATGCCGGGACAAGTGTTATAGGAGTCACTAGTTTCCTCTCAGAGCTCATGAAAGGTGTGGGTGCTGCGACTCGTCTTTTCGAACTAGAAGATCGCAAACCGGCCATTGCCCCAACTCGCGGCGTTCCCGTTCAGTCGGCCAAGGGCCTCATTGAGTTCTCAGGCGTCTCTTTCGCTTACCCCACACGCCCAGACAATCAAATCTTCAAAAACATGAGCTTCTCAATTCCTGGGGGCAGCAATGTATGCATTGTTGGTCCTTCGGGTGGCGGAAAATCCACCGTAACCTCCCTGCTGCTACGCTTCTACGACCTCGATAGCGGCTCGATCCGCGTGAACGGCGTAGATATCGCCACAATGAATGCAAAGTCATTGCGCCGGCATATCGGCGTAGTCGCCCAAGAGCCGGTTTTGTTTTCTGGCACAATTGCAGAGAATATTGCATATAGCAACCCGCGAGCAGACCGTGCCGCCATCGTCCAGGCCGCTTCGAGAGCTAACTGCACTTTCATCAGTAAGCTTCAAAAGGGCCTAGACACAGAGGTTGGCTCTCGAGGCACACAACTTTCAGGAGGACAAAAGCAGCGTATCGCCATTGCCCGCGCCCTCCTCAAGAACCCCGACATTCTCATCCTCGACGAAGCCACCTCCGCCCTCGACGCCGAATCCGAGGTGGCCGTTAACGCCGCCCTTGCTCAACTCATGAGCGGTAACATGACGACCATATCGATTGCTCATCGTCTATCGACGATCAAGAGATCTGATATCATTATCGTCCTCAATAACGAGGGCTCCGTCGCTGAGACAGGGTCTTACACGGGGCTCAGTGCGGATAAAGATAGCGCTTTCAGCAAGCTGATGGAGTGGCAGATGACCGGTGGTGAGAACCCATCTCCCCCGGCACCATCTCACCGACTTCTACATAACGTCGATACGGAAGCAGAGATGACGGAGGAAGAATATGAGGCCATTGACGAAGAGGAAGTCGACGATGTAGAAAAGGAGGACGAACAGCAACGGAAGTAGAAGAAGGGACTTCCAACGATCTCGTCACAATTTATAATATATATGCTGCTCATGTTGATATGAAGAAGAATCAGGGCTGAGCCGCTTTTCATTTTACCATCTCCTACATACCCGCTTTCTATGCATTTTTTCTTTTCTTTCTCTGGCCGGGAAGGGATGGGTCGGATGTTTAGAATAAGATAGAATCAGGTACGGCAAGGGATGATACCATACATAGAAAGACACATTGGGGGCCGAAGAGGGGAGCCGTAGTCTCGCACGTCGAGATGAATATTTCTCCTATCTTTTGTAAGGTTGCATATGTGGAGAAAAGTGTCTCTTGTATATTATACCTATACTCAGCCTACTTTGCCTAGTTAGTTGACAACCGGACCACTGAATGGTCATAGTATCTAAGCAGGTAAGTAGATTAATCCAGCTCTCCACTCGATATATGGAGAGTAAGGCAGATTCACGCTGTAACATACCCAGAAGAAAAGAATATCCAGATGTTTGAATCATTGTTCAGGTGTTTACCGCCGTTCTGTGTAGCTCGCCCCTATTTCCCCTATAGCTAGGTAGTTGGCTACGCAGTGATGACATATGTACTTATCAACACAAAACCCATTATTACAATTACCCTCAAAACGGTACGCTTTCTTTAGCAAAGTCTCTGCTATTTGGGATTCGAAGTAGTCCTAGGTGAGTAGTATAGAGTGATTCTAATCTAGTTCGCGCAGTTAAATATTTCGACAATTCCAAGAATACTACTTCCCCAACAAGATTTGAACGACTCGGCATGGTTTTCCCCCCTCTATATAATCATCTAGCGAGGTGCCTCATTCTTGGCCGGCCCTTGGCCATACCATGAAAGGTTTTCGTCCACAAATCCAGATAACGACCTTGGGTCAATTCCCCTAGAGGAGCATTTAGAATTATTGGATCGATATCAAGTTGGAAGATGCAGGGAATGGATAGGGGAATGAAACGCGCTAAACGCCGCCGAGATCAAAAACTGGCAAACTTTCTCCCATCCCTTCACACCCGGGACCCTAAGAGGCGGGACGCGCACGCTACTTTAGGCCGCCCACAGCATTACCATTCAACATATGCAAGCGAAAACTCATCAAGCGGGGATAGCTCAGTTGGGAGAGCGTCAGACTGAAGTTCCAACTTCATTCTTCATTAATCTGAAGGTCGTGTGTTCGATCCACACTCACCGCACACTCTTTCTTTTGCTTCATTTGATATTCCAACACAGGTGTATTATTCACATACAGGTATGTGAAATACCTGTCCACTTTTTGTTGAAGGTGTGTGCAGCAAGCATAAATAGACATGCGTACGACAGAAGCTAGCCCTCTGAACGTTAGAGGACCAATCCTTTTGGGTGGATCAACAAGCGCAGGTGATGGTGACAGACTGCCCTGGTTTAAAAGGTATAACTCTAAATCTTCTTAATAGCTGACTGTCTTGCTGAGGACCAAAACGTATATATGTATACATATACTTTAAAACGGTATGTATACACAACAATTGATTGACAGATAGATAGTCTTTTTCACTACGACGCTGCCTATAGTTGTTCCACCTGTGTATGCTTGCTTAAGAGGCAAGGTAGTATAACTGCAATCAAATGCTAAAATACTCAACACGATTCTTATAAACAAAACGTGATCAATCTTATCAACCTTGTGCCATAGGGGGATGTGTGTATAAGGCGTACATCATTTTGTGATCTGGCAATTCACGATCGTCGAATACATTTCTACTTAATAAGCAAGAGCGAAACTGAAAAAAAACGCCGTCATTCATCGTCAATCAAGTTGAAAATCCGGAGTTACCAAATGACACCACATACATATAATACATATTATATATATATGCATACACTAACACCACTTGATGAGATATCGGAACTACCTTGTGACAAATTGGAACAAGCCCTCTGAGGGGAGAGCAAAGAGCCATCTGGCAAAATTCTAGACAGACTAAAAGAATAAGGATTAGAAGAACTATCTGGTGACTGTTTTTATTTACATGGATGCCAGGGGGAGAGAGAGGGAAAGGGTGGACATCTATCCGATTCTATGGAAGAGATAACAGGAGATGTAAGGGGTCAGGGGCAAGGGAGGATGAACTACATCCATCCTATCCAGGGTTGTAAAAAATATTTACTAAATTAGTATTTGCCTATACTAATATTTACTAAAAATTTTTTAGTAATACTAATATTTACTAAAAAAAATTTAGTGAATACTAATATTTACTAAAATTTTAAAAGTAAATACTAATATTTATTAAATTTTTCGAGGTTAATACTAATATTTACTAATATTTACTAATATTTACTAATATTTACTAATATTTACTAATATTTACTAATATTTACTAATATTTACTAATATTTACTAATATTTACTAATTTTTTTTTAAAAAAAAAAAACAATAAAAAAAGGTAAAAAATTATATAAATAAATAAAGAAAAAAAAAGAGGTTATTTTTAATATTAAGCTTTTTTTTTTTACTATTTTTTTAAAAAGAGAAAATAAAAGTTAAAGTTAAAAAAAAACTTAAAAATATTTATAGCTATAAAATTTTTATTATAAAAACTAAATTATAAAAATTAAAAATTAAAAGTTAAAGCTTTAAAAATTAAATTAAAATATATTAATATTTAAAATAAAAATAAAGTTTAAAAATAATAAAACTTTTTATATAAAAATATATATTTAAATAATATAATTATTTTAAAAGTTTAAATAAAAATTAATTAATATAAGCATATAAAAGGCTTTACTATAAGTAAAACTATAAAAGGTATTTTTATTTTAATTACTATAAGTAATTAAAATAAAAAACTTTTTTTTTTTATTATTATTTAATATATTATATTATTTTATTTTATAATTTTCTTTACTATTAATAAATAAAAATATTTATTATTAATAAGCTTTATTATATATTATTATATATATATTATTATTATTATAATTAATTATTTTAATAAAAAAAACTTAAAAATATTTTTTAATATTTTTTAATATTTTTTAATATTTTTTAATATTTTTTAATATTTTTTAATATTTTTTAATATTTTTTAATATTTTTTGTTGTAATAGTAGTGTTGACTGCGTACGAGTCTATATGCGTACAAGGCTACTTGCGTACGAGGCTATTTAGATAGCTTCGTACGCTAGCTTCCCAGCCCAACTAGGAAGGCGGCGTACGCATGCAGAATTCTCGTACTAAAGGAGAATTCTGCGTACGAAGGCTTCACCTTCGTACTTAGATAGAAGATAGATCGATATAGAAGCTATTTATCTCACCTTTTTGTTTACGTACGATATCGTACCCTTTAGCCACCTAACATTTTTTAATATTTTTTTAGTATTTTTTAATATTTTTTAATATTTTTTAATATTTTTAGTATTTTTAGTATTTTTTAGTATTTTTTAGTATTTTTTAGTATTTTTTAGTATTTTTTAATATTTTTTAGTGTGACAGTTATGGCACAAACCCCATACCGATTAGGCTATAACCTTCCAAAAGGAACGTCGAATAACCAAGGTGGTAGCCTGGTTATCTAGTATGGTCTATATGTACGGCAGGGTCCAGGTGGGTACCCAGTCCACCTGTGTGGCTGCCGTAACTTTTAGTATTTTTTAGTATTTTTTAGTATTTTTTAGTATTTTTTAGTATTTTTTAGTATTTTTTAGTATTTTTTAGTATTTTTTAGTATTTTTTAGTATTTTTTAGTATTTTTTAGTATTTTTTAGTATTTTTTAATATTTAATATTTACTAAATATTTATTAAAATATTTTTTACTAATACTAATATTTACTAAAATATTTTTTGTTAATACTAATATTTACTAAAACCTTTTTTTCGATACTAATATTTATTAATACTAAATTAGTATTTAGTAAATATACTAATACTAAATACTATTAGTATTTTTTACAACCCTGATCCTATCTATCCTACAAGGAGGAGGGAAATCAATTCCTTAATTCCTTAGAGAGTAGGTAGGTTTATTTATTTATGTACGTACCCACGATCGTGCTTCAACTGTGCATGTAGAGAGCTGGCCGAGAGACACATATATATAGTTTGTTCGCATAGGCTATTGGTCCCAAACCAGCCTCGGCCATCGGTTAGAATCAGTTGAAAATAGTTGTTTGTTCCACGCACACACGTAATGAAGATATACACCACATATGAAAAAGAAATATAGAATAAAAAATACCTAGCTAGGTAGCTAGATAGATAGTAAATAAATTCAAAAAGAAAGATGGTGCGGTGAGTGTGGATCGAACACACGACCTTCAGATTAATGAAGAATGAAGTTGGAACTTCAGTCTGACGCTCTCCCAACTGAGCTATCCCCGCTACTGTTGGAGAAGTGACTCTTTATTTGCTGCTTGATGTGTGCTCGAAGGTTAGCTCGTGCTGGGTGGAGATGGTTAGGTGTTAGTGGTTGGTTGGTTCAATGTGGTACTTAGTACATAATGAATTGTTAACCTATAGCAATAGTAATAATCATGGACAGTGTAGAGAGGTATTTGTCTGTTATAATGTTTACGCAGAAGTGAGGATCTTGTGACGACTGGCGATGTAACATGGGACAGAGTAGAGGTGTGTAGGTCGGTGAAGTGCATGCATAGCCACAGGTACCTACTAACCAAAGCGGTATAGTATGTGTAATCTCCATTATACAAGTATATTTATTTATTTATACGTACGTCGGCATCAACGTCTGAATATACGTACTGAATATGACAGGCATAGATTCAATCGGATCTGGGGTCTGCCCGTGCCGGTTCGTAGTCGGACATTTTGATCCCTCCGTCACTGGCGAGCAAAGGCTAGGAATTGTGCCCCGTGTAGTATACCTTGTAGTGCGCATTTACTATAGTGTATGTACTACATGCCCAATCAATATGCTAGGAGGTTGAGAATCTAGTGCTATCATGGTAATCCTGGTCTAGAATAGGTTAGTGAACCGGAGACTAGTACTACTAATGTGCTACATTATGTACTAGTTTTCGGCTCCGCGCTATAGACGAACGGGGGCTTGTCATGGCTGAGCATAGCATGTGAATTCGAGCCTCAATCCATCCAGCCTCTTTATTCTCTTTCATCAATGCAAGTATCCACCTATCTCTTATTCGAGGATATACGAAGCTCCGGCTTTCAGTCATCTCATCGAAATTTCAATTAGCATCATTCCTACCACGGTTGAAAAGGGAGAGTATCGCGACGAGCCTCGGTCATTTATCAACCTTCTCTTCTGCTTACATGGTAAGGCGTTAAGGACAGTGCTATATATTGGTCTCTTGGATTATACATTCGATACAGCAATTATACAATTATCATCATTATTACACAGCCGAAATGGTTCAAGAAACAGAGGGAACTTTCAACATCGATGGCGCGAGCCTATATACAAAGACATGGCTGGTAAGTTGCGAAACTCGTAAAAACTATAGTGTCCATATATACATCTCACACACGCACGAATACACGCACGAGTTAGCTGATGTGAGGAATCCTAGCCCGATGGCCCTATTAAAGCCAAGATGATCATGTTCCACGGCTTTAGTGACCACATAGGCCGGTACTACGGGTTCTTCCCTTACCTCGCCGAGCGCGGGATAGCTGTTTATGGCGTCGACCAGCGGGGTTGGGGACGGAGCGTGAAGAAAGACAGCGACAAGGGTAAGTCGGGGCCGACTGCGCGCGTGCTCGCCGACATGGCCGCATTCATACGCACCCAACTGCCCTCGGACGTACCGGTGTTTGTGCTGGGGCACTCGAGTAAGTCACCAAATACCTTGCCTGATCCAATGGCGCCCCTGATATAACTACCATTCCGACTTGATCTTAAATGGACGAAAAGGAAGGGCAAGCTCGCTAACCTTGCGAATGTATAGTGGGTGGTGGCCAAGTCCTCACACTGGCCTCGACGCCAGAATACGACGATCTCATAAAGCAGATCCGTGGCTGGGTGCTCGAATCGCCCCTCGTGGGCATCTCGCCAGAGGTGCAGCCCTCATGGCTCACCGTGGCCAGCGGCCGACTGGCTTCGCACGTGATGCCGCACTTCCGGCTCTACCGGCCCATCCCACCCGAGGACGTGACGCGGGACCCAGAAGTACAGGCGAGCATCAGCGCCGACGAGCTTATGCACAACTACGGGACGCTCGAGGGGCTTGCGGCGATGCTCGACCGCACGAGCGGACTCTCGAGCGGCAAGTTCATCCTGTCGAGCCACGTCAAGTCGCTCTTCATGACCCACGGCACCGCGGACAAGACGACGAGCTTCGACGAGACCAAGAAGTGGTTCGCGCGCAACGAGGCCAAGATCCCCGATGCGCGCTTCAAGGCCTTCGAGGGCTTCGCGCACCAGCTCCACGCTGATCCCGGCAAGGAGGAGTTCTACGAGGACGTCGCCAACTGGATCCTCGAGAGGTCGGGCACCAAAGGCCCGAAGGTGGCCGTGGAGGCGCATTTGTGAGGTGGAAGGAACGGCTTGTATTGAATTTCGTGGTTAGAGGGGCGGGCGGAACCTGGGAATACTAGGTAGAGAGAAAAGCCGGCGGCGGATCCGCCATGCTCAGGCACCGATTGTGCCGGAGAGCCTCTTTTGGTGTTGGCTCCTGGAGTTGAATTTCATATACAGAAAGGAAGAAACACTTAGGTGATCAACCTAGAGATCATGGAAACAATAATTGATGGGGGAGTACACTAGGATATTGGTCATAGACGGACTATGTCAAACTTTGCAGATAACTTTCAAATATGAATGGCGCAAGGCGAAGTAATTTTGTATTTTTTTTTCTCGGTTCGTATTCTCACCATGAACAATATGCTCGTCTTTTATCCGCCTCATTTGCGCAGCCATGTACTGTCACCGATGAATAACTATTGAATACGGGAAGCCATGGTCGCCATGCCCATTTAATCATGGGAGAGATTTGGAGTAGAGTATGTACATGCCCCCTCAGCTACTGTAGATATAACACATTCGGAGGACTACATCACGGGTGATCTGAATTCGGCCCCAACATACCCATGGCGAACCGGAACTCCAGATTTATAAGATACGTATAAGTTTTGTGACCGCGGTTTCAACCAGTGCATCGTTCTTCCGGGGGTCGCCATTCCAAGCCAAGGTTCACAAAGACGCGCTTCTCGGCCTCGAGCATATCCGGCGCAGGGTTTCCATCAGCATCGCTTTCGAGGTCAACCCATTCGCCACCGCCGCGCTCCCGCACGCCGCTACTGTCGAATTTCCACTGCTTCGCCTTCTTGCAGTAGCGTCTGAGGTCTCGCTCAAACGTCGTGCCGCCTGTCCAACCTACCACCGCACAGCCTGCTGTTTTCCAGGGGCTTACTACGATGAACCATTAGTATTGATGTGTCAACAGAGCAGGGAGAGATCCTCACTGATAATATCAACCCTTCGGTGTGGATTCGTGTTTTTCGGCGTTTTCGTCGTGTCCCATTCTGGGTTTTGCCATACCACCAGAGCCTTGTCTAGCGTGTCGAAACCACTCCCCGCCCTGTTGTCACTTTTTTTCAAGGCAAGGGGGGCCTGTCCACGCTCGCTGTTCTTATCGCTGAGAGTGAGCGTGTGAGTGATGTAACTAGCTTTTTCAAGGCTTGCTACTATGTTGTTGATGAAAAACTCGGTGGCAGAGGAGTCAGGATGGCTGAGGATGACATCCACATCGCCGCTCGACGCTTTGCCTCTTCGATAACCACCAACGATGACCATCTGGAAGCCGCTTCTGATTTTGTTGGTGTGTTCTAATATGACGGCCGCAATGTTCTCGACCTCGGCCCTTGAGATCTTCTCTTGTAATTCCTCGTAGTATTTGATGCCAATCTGCTGGACTCGAGTGATATTATTCCACCCAAACTCGACGATATCATCTAGGTCCCGCCAGCCGCGGTTGTAGAAATCGTTGGCGGTCTTTGCTCCCACGCCCCATATATCGTAGAATAGCAACAGCACTTTCATCTTCGGGTTCGAGGCAGCTTCTTGGACATCATTCAGATAGCCATTCCCTTCCCATTGCCTGTAAAGTTCCACTATCTTAGGACCGCAGCCTGGTAATCTAGCAACTTCTATTAATTGCATTAGGCCTCAAAGATAGATAGGAGGGAGAGACGTGGGCCTTACCAGATGCGGAGGAAATGAGATATGGATATGCTGCTACTGCGGCGATACTTGTTGAGTATGCTCGAATACCTACCTCGTCGCCTTCTAGTGTCCTAAGCGTCCGCACCTTTTTGAGTTGCTCGATGAATGCGCAGTTGGGGCTACTGAGAGGGGCGGGGCGTTGACAGGAATACTCCGTGTGCAAGTAGTCCGGGACGGGTGGAAGTTTTACGGCTCTTTCGTGTTCTGAAGTTGATTCCTGGGCGAGACGTGGACGCTTGACACGAGGTGATCTTGGATGCTGTGCCGCGTACCTGTGCCTGGCTCGATCCCGCGAAGCCGGACGGGCTGCCGTATCATCCTCCCTTGCGCGTTTGAGTATGTCTTCTGCATTAGGCAATGGCTGGGTTGAGGCGGGTGCTCTCTTTCGGCCTTGATATACTAGATAATCATCTACGGGTAGCACTTTTCCTTTGGCCAGGCTGTCGGTAAACCATGCGAGCCGAACAACTTGGACGATCGAATCATCTACCTTTCGTGCTGCCTCAGGGCTAGGCCTAGAAACTTTCTTCCCTGGTGATTTCCCTCGACCAGCTACATGGCTCTCTTTGGCTTGTTCCCCTAGGGAGCTATCGGTGTCCGAGGCAGTACCGTCACCGGATGCAGGGGCACATCGAGCTAAGGGCGATAGCCTCCTTCGTTTTGCGGGCGGCTGTGGACTGGCTGAACTATCCTCTGCCGTAACCCCTTTGTTTGGTGGTGTGGGCTGGATCTCGTCAGTGAGAAGTTTTCGGGACCTGAGCTCTAGTATTGCGCGGGGCCTTTTCGACACTTTCCCTAGCACGACCTCGGCTTCGTTGATGTCATAGGTCAACGTCGGGATCTTGCTCTCGACTTCTGGTAGCTCATCGTCTTCGAAGTGAGTGGGTAGTAGAAAGATGGTAGGAAAGGAGAGATCCGTCGCCATTATACCCGGCCCACAGCCGTTCGCGAGCAGTTGAGTGGTTTCCCCTTTATTCTTCAGTCCTTGCTCTTGCCTCTTTGGTTTGATCTCGTGCTTCCTGGCTTGGGCAACATCCCTACCCCCCTAATAGTACAGCTTAGAGGTATGAGTGATGGTTTTTAGTGGTAGAGAGATAGGGTTCGACTCGATTAGTGTTGTCGAGGACTTAAATTAGGCAGGTAGATGTATGTGTAGGTAGTAGATAGGTAGGCAGCACCATGATGAGTGGTGAGAGCACTTGAATTTAGGCACGTCATGTCATGGTGAGACCAACTTATTACAGTTTACCTACTTAAGTGCCTGAGGCATTAGTTCGAATGCTAGACTTCTGTAGTGATTCGCACTGATTCGCGTTGAATTGGAGGTATATTATAAAAATAGAGAGTAGGTATGGGCCTTGAATCGTATGTACATATAGTTGAGGTAAGTATATGTCTGTGTCTAGAGCCTCAGTTTCTTGACATGATTCCATGACGACTTGCGAGAATAATGAACAATGAGCCTCGTTTAATGGAATAGGTAATTTATGGACCTGGCCTTATTAGGTTAGACCAGCACGCACTAAGTACATTATTATACATTATGTATGCACTAATACACGGGGTACTGTAGTGTACATGTAGGCACTGTCTTGGTATTCTCTTGGTATTTACACTATACCACCCAAGGCTAAGTACCTAAGTACTATGCCCTTGAGTAAGATCTGAAGAAACGTCACCTTTTGTCGATGAGGCTAGATAATCATTCCCATCTAATCTTATCCAACAAATCTTCTGCCTCCTGTAGACTTCATCCGACTTCTTTCTGTTTGGCTCTGTCTACGCCGATACACCGACACGCCTCGGAACGATAACAACAACTAGGTTGGATTCAACACATTCGCTAGAAAGACGAGCTGAACCTCTTTTTTTTTCTATCCGCCCAACCATTCATCCAAAGCTGCTTGGCGCTTGCGATTCTTGAAGCGATGCCTCTTTGTACTCTGCAACTTTCCTAACAGGACTTACTTCCTCCTCTTCCCCCTCTTCCTCTCCCTCCGCCGCCGTCGCCACCGCCGCCGCCACGTACCTCCTACCTCCTGCTCTACTCACCGTCTTTACCGTCTCCGCCGGCTCCGTCACGACGACAACTTTAATCCTAACCGTCGGCTGCGCAAATGGACGAAGCCTAGCCTAGTGCGAAATAGCAGCAGATTTGGTGCTGCTGGTGTGTAGCCGCTACGGCTTTGGAGACATCAGACGGCGCATCTACTTGCGCTTAAGCTCACGCTAGCATTCCCTTCTTCTCTCCATTTCCGCCGGACAAGCTTTCTTCATCTTAACTACCTAGGCAACGACAAAAACAACGAAAACAACGGCCGGTCTCTCGTCTCGTCTCCCCTCTACCACCACAGCGGCCCCCGTGTGTTGTGTACTCATCCACCTTCAGGTTTCACCACGGCACTTTGTGCAAAGCCATCACTGTCATAATCTATACACAATTGATCTTGTCGTCTTGTGAGTCGCCAAGATGGATTTAGCACAGCAGCTCGTGCGCTCGGTCGCGCGTACCTTCCTCAACTCCCCGGATATCGATACGAGACATGTCCTCATCGTTGATGCCCTTGTCATCCATTCCGCCCTCCGCGACGATGACCTTTCTTACCTGATGAGCATGAACCTGAAAGACCTCCACCGCATTTGCGCAAAGCTTCGCGATGAGCGCTTGTTACAGGTGTATGGCAGTCCCGTCTCGTTCTGCTGCAGCATCCATCTCCGCTAACCCGACTGACATCTTCCAGTCATGTTCGGCCCGAATTGAGGGAAGGCCAGCAGCGCCCTACGAACCGAACATACTACTATATCGATTATCGCCAGGCCATCGATGCCATCAAGTGGCGCGTCTACCATCTTGACAAGGCCGTCCAGGGTAATGCCAAACCCGCCAGCGAGAAGAAGGAATACTTCTGCCGTCGATGCCGCGCCGAGTGGACGCAGATGGAGGTCCTAGACAAGGTCGACCCAATAAGGGGTTTCATCTGCCACCGCTGCGACGACATTCTCGTCTTTGATCCTGAGCGCGAGGCAGGAGGTCACGAGCAGTCGACAAAATTGAACAATCAGCTCCGATTCATCACGGATACGCTGCCCAAGCTTGATGCCATGGTCGTGCCCGAGAACACCTTCGAGACGGCCCATGCCGCCGCGCGCCCAGTAGTCCGCGACGCTACCAACCAGGCCGCCCCGTCCATCGTGGTCGAGAGCATCGCGAAACCCACCGCTGTCAGGGGTATGGCCAACACAGGGCCTCAGAGCATTGCTGTTGACATCACCGAAAGCGAAGGCCCCAGCGAAGAAGAAAAGAAGGCTGAGCAAGAACGCAAGGAGAAGATTGCACAATCCAACGCCCTACCTGCCTGGCATCTGCAGAGTACAGTTACAGGCGCCTCCTATGGCGGCGCGAACCCGCTCCCCGCCTCCAAGGCCGATGAGGAAGAAGACAAGAAACCCACAGACCAAGTCGACGATTCTATGCACAGCGAAGAGGTTACGAACCTATTTGAGATGCTAGCACGGCAACAGGCTGAGGCTCGACGCAAGGAGGCTGAGGCCGAGGATTCAGACGAAGAGGAAGACGACCAGGATGACGAGGAAGAGGAATTCGAAGACATTAACACTACCGGCGAGAAGCGCCAAATTTCTAGCGGCACTACGAGCGTCGCAGACACCCCGGCGTCCGAAGAGAGACCGGCCAAGAAAGTCAAGGTCGAGGAGCCTACAGACGATGCTGATAGTGAGGATGAGGATGTTACTTTCGAGGACGTATAAACATGAGCTCAGACGCCGTCCACGCTGGCCTCGAGTTTACGATGATGAGATGATACTACCTAGGGTGTTGGGCAAGTCGAAAACATATCTTGATTGATCACGGTGGGGGATTGGCCGTTTGTTGATGTGGTAGCGACATGATGCGTGTTCTTCTCTCTCCCTGATCCTATGAACCATTTTCTTTTCTTATTTTGTGTTTTTTTTTTCTCCCTGATACCATAGACCTGCATATTACATACAAGGAGACGAACGAGGGTTTTCGTTCGAAATAGAATAGGCGCATCGGAAAAGGAAAAGAAAGAAACTACAAAAATCTTTTCAAAAAAAGAAAAAACCTGGTCGGATCGCTAGGGGGTCAGGAATATGTATAATTTCTATTACCATAGCGAGCATGGTATACATATATACCCTCAGCGGGTTCGCTCTCCAGCGGGCAAAAAAATTCGATCTGATTCTCACACAATGCATGCTTCTTATGATTTCGATATCACGGCCCTATGTCCATGTGGTGGTAGATACGAGTAAAGATTCATGGGATAGAGACCCGATTTCTTCTTCTTCGACTCTGCTTCTGTCTGCATCTTTTTCTATAGTATGTTACAGTACAGAACCATCCTTATTCCTACTTTGTAGCAGAGCATGCCATCTCCAAGCATCGCGTTGCCTGTGCCGCTCATAAACAAGCCATCCAAAGCGGAGAAGAAGGGGAGAAAAAAAATAACAGCACGCATACAAGCTGTCTACTCGTGAGAGTGAAAGGCAAGAAAAAACTTCGTCATAGGCGGCATCACAACAATAACGGCATCAAGAAGAAGCAGAACACAAATTGCAAACCCGCCTCCTTTTCCTCCTTCTTAGACCTCGTGTGTGGGGGTGTCGTGCCTTTCATGGGATGTGCACCCGCGTAGCGTGAATTATCAAATAGTTGGGTGGGTGGGTTTAAACATATTTACGTAACTACGAATAGGTTAGTTGCTAATCCGGGGTGTGGAAGGGGGGACTGTATGATATTGAAGAAGGGGACTCACATCTAGAGTTAAAGTCTTTGAGCTGTTCACCTCCTGGTCTCTGTAAACGCCCACAAGACTCTCGCTGTCTTGGAATAGACCGGCCTTGAGACTAATGACGACAAACTGCATACCGGGGCCGGCGTGGTTTCTGATGTAATTCTTAATCTTCTCGACGTTGGCATTGTCTAGAGCGGCGTCGACTTCGTCGAGGACGAAGAAGGGACTTGGCTGGTAGCTGTGGATGGCGAAGAGAAGCGCCAGCGCCGCCATAGTCTTCTCACCACCGGATAGGTGTTCCATGTCGCGGAAGCGCTTTAGTGGCGGCATCGCGTGGTACTTTATGCCAGATAGATACGGCTTGTCCGTGTCTTCCTCAATGTCGAGGTACGCCTGGCCACCGAGTGGATACTGGTCGGACCGGGTAAGATCTTTGTACACCTGTGAGATTTGTTCACGGATATGCGTGAATGCTTTGTCGAAAAGTTCGAAACGCTTAGCTTTGACTTCGTCGAATGCTTCCTTAGCCGCCCTATACTGCGTCTTAGATTCCTCGAAGTCGTTTTCTGTGGCCTTGAGTCGGGCTTCGACCACCTCTAAACGCTCCATAGCTCGCATATTGGGATTGAGCTTCTCGAGCTCTGCCGTCAGGGACGAAATCTTTTCCTGGAACACATCTTCAAGGTGTTCGTCGTCAGACTGCTCGCGTTAGTATCCAATAGAAAACATATATTAATCCGTGGTAACAACTCACATATTTTAGATTATCCTCTAGGTCGTCGTAATTAATCTCGATGCCATAATCGTTCAAAGCATCCTCCATCATTTCAGCATCGTTACCGTCATCTACATCCATGGCGTCTGGATCCTGGTGTAGAAGGTTATCCTCATTGGGAAGATTATCTAAGGAGCCTGTCGTAAAGGGAATGTCGATTTGTTCTAGGCGACACCTTCTTAAGAGGGCAAATTTCCCGGCACTATTTTTCTGAAGCTCTGTTTCTAAGGCGGCGATTGACTTTAACCTGCTCTCGATATCCTTGCTTCTCTTCTGTACGTCGGCTTTGGCGTTGTTCACCTTCTCGTTCTGTGTTTCGAGCTCATCTTTGAGTTGCTCTAATTCCTCCCCGAGTGCCGCGAGATTATCCTGATCGCTGCCCATGGCCTCCGATATTTGCGCCTTCTCCTTCTTGTATGCCTTGATGTCTTGGGTCAGTCTCTTGAGGCGGTCCTCGAGGGTACGGAGCCTGCCCTCCGTCTCACTATGCCTGGATGCTTCCCAGCTCTTGTTACTTTCGAGACGAGACTTCTGTAGATCGAACTGACTACGCTTTTCAGCAGCTTCCGCTTCCCAGCTACCTTGTTGGGCCTCGTATGCTCGGATATCTGAGTAACCGAGCCGCTTGCAAAAGTCGGCGAAGACCTTATCCTCAACCTGGGCGATTGCCGTCTTGAATTTCTCAACAGAGGAACGAGTCTTCTGCAACTTGTTATCCTCGTCCTTGAATTTGGGTTGCCACTCCTTAAGTTGGCGTTTTACATGGTCGAGCTCCTTTTTCTTATTAGATAAGTTCTGGTGGAAATGGGCCAACTCATTCGTTGAGTATTGCAGTCGTTGCTCCAACTCCGCGAGCTCGTTGCGCACGGTTTCTTCGGCTGTATTGCGACGGTCGCTCCGTGGAAGTGCATCTAACTCTTGTTGGTTTTTTTCCAGCGCTCTCTCCAAACTTTGGACATCAGCATCTTCGAATCGACGCTTGCCTCCCTTATGATCAGGACCATGACCACCAGTCATTAGTCCAGCTTTGTGGATGACTGTCCCGTCTAGAGTCACAGCCTTGACGCGTATACGACGTTCAAACGAAACATACTTCGCAATTTCTAGATCGTCGCACACGATAGAGCTTCCGCACGCATAAGACATGGCGCGCTCGAGAGATGGGTCAAAATCAATCGTATCGATAGTCAGCCGCGCACCCGAGATGCCCTTGACGGCGGTATTCACGGCATTCACTTTGATATTGTCGAGAGGAATGAAGGTCATGGGCGGAAACCGCTTTTCTTTGAGATGCTCTACGCAGGCGATACCAGTCTTCTCGGTGTCAACGATGACCGAGTCAAAGTCACGCCCAAGGGCGGTGATGACGGCTTCGTCGAACTTTTTCTGTTTTGGCTTGCAGAGGTCACCAACTTGGCCTTTGACACCAGGGAACAGGCGCTTGAGAGAAGCAATCATCTCCCTCGTTCTTCTCTCTTTATCGCTTCTCCGTCTCCCGTCATCTGCATTTTCTAGCTGCTTTAATAAGGCGACTCTTTTCTCATGCAGTTCATCTCGTCTTTGCGCCGTTCTCTGCTTCTCCGACTGTATAGTGTGGAATTCCTTCTTTTTCGCATCAAACGCTGCCCGCAACTCGTTAACTGCGGCTTGTGTTGCATCCCTCCGCTCTTGGATCGTGGCGAGTTCAGTTTCTAGTTTCTCGGTAGCCGCTTGATAGGCATCGACCTTGCCCTTAAGACTGTTGACATTGACCTCGTCCGTCTTCAGTTGACGATTGAGATTCTCTAGCTTGGCCTGGTTTTCCGACGATTTAGCCATCGCTTGTGCTCTAAGGGAATTGTATTCTTTCCGATCGGCTTCACTCAGTTCCTTGCCTTGCTTTTGCATGGTCTCTTTCCACTGGTCTTCGAAAAGTTTCTGGGCCTTTTGGACTGTCCCTAGATCTTTCTCGATCTTAGCGATCAATTTGGCTTGCTCTTCGCGTTCTTTCTGTACCGACTCTATGCGCTTGCGGACGGTATCGGCCTGGGTAGTAGTTTGTTGTACTTTCTCATCAATAGGAATGAGGTTATTTTCCTTTTCTTCGAGGTCCTTTTCTTGTTTCTTGATCTGACGCTCGACCTTGTGGACTTCTTTGGCAGCATCAACCTGCTCTTTCCGGGCATCTTCAAGCTTTCTCTCGAAGGATTCGACATTGCGACGAAATTCTTTTAGGTTTTCCTGGTGCTCTTGGATTTTAGCACTGGATTCGTCCATGACGCGTTGAAAGTTGTATAACTTCCAGAGCACATGAGTGACGATGGCGGTATCCCGCTCCTTCGTCTTGTCCTGGAAGCTGAGAGCTTCCTTTTTCTGCTCCTGGTACTGTCTGATCTCGGAGTTGATGCCACGACGTCTCTGAAGTTGAAAGGCCGAGTTCTCGGCGGACTGGTCTGCCTCACTCTGCAGTCTCTCGTATTCGGCCTTATATTCTAAACTGCCGGAAATTTGCTCGATCAGGCGAGTGAGGTCCTGGGGCGACTGGGAAGCAATTGCCTCGACATCACCTTGGAAAACGAGGAAATTGCGGGCCTTGATCAAAATATTCTCGACCTCGAGAGCCTCGTTGTATTGTTGGGCGGTAACGACACGGTCATTTATGCGATACTCGCTCGAGCCCTGGTTGGTGATGGTGCGTTTCCATCGATGTTCATCTCCCACGTCGTCTTCGTAGACAGCCATGACCCATGCGGTTTTTGGGTCGGTTCGATTCGGCTTACCATCGTCGCCTCCATCCCCGTCTCTGTCTCCGTTTACGTGACCGTTCGTGTGGCCGTTCGCGACGACGTCGACGGCTGAGCCATCATCGTTGATTTTGGACGTCTTGAGGACTCGGCCGCGGTAGACGAGATCTTTGAGGTGGGCGGATCGCAAGTGTGAGGATTTAATACCAAGGACGAAGGAGATGGCGTCCATGCTAGAAGTGAGAGCTGGTTAATCAGAGCTGGCAAGGTTGTGGGATAGCGAGTAATCTCAAGACATAGGACACGACGTACGAATTAGATTTGCCAGAGCCATTGGGACCAATAATAGAAGTAAAATATGAATCGCCGAACAAGAGGGTGTGGTGGCCCTTGTAGGACTTGAAGTCTAGGAGTTCATGTCAGTCGCAATGCAGTGGTGCGCAGACAGAAAGTGATCTTTTTTTTTGTGGTAATTATTCCAACGCCAAGGACAGACGTACTGAATAACTCGAGACGCACGAGTTTCCCCATGATGCCGTATTGCGGTGGGTGTTGCTCAGGCTAGGGGCTGTTTTCTTGGTGGATGATGGGTGTCGCTGTCGCAGGCGATTGGGAGGGACGCGACAGGATAAGGTGAGGATTGGAATGCGACAAGCAAGCCCTGTCTTTTAAGAACCGGCCTTGGAATGCATATGCTAGTTTTAAGGGCCTTGCAGCACGGATCCGCGAGAAAGCCTAATACCTTAATTACTCGATTACCGGGATGCAGCACATGGAACAACTTGTACAAATGCTAATGCGCTACAGTGATTGCGACTGGTGATGGTTGTCGTATGTTTGCTGGACCACGAAGCGATACATGGAAAATACGATACGCGACTTTGAATAGTGGTTGTACCCGTACCTGAAGCCCCGAGGCGCGCCGGGTGGTGGAGGGGGGATTTGATGGGGGATGCAAGCGCGTATAACGTAGGTACCTTCCCTTCTATCTTCTATCGATAGCTATATATTGACAACCGTCGACAGCCACTAACAGCTATTGACAGTTGTCGTGATGCACCGTAGGTGGTCTGTGACACCTACTCAAGGGCACTGTGTACAGTGTAACGAAGGGTTCAACTTCCCCAGATATTCCCCGATGGCCTAGTGTAGTTTCTGCGTAGTGTAGATAGTTGATACCTTGTCAAGCAGAGCAAAATGGCGTCATACTCTACAGACAGGACAACTCAAATGGATAGGGATCTGGACATTTCCCTTATTTCCCACGGTCCAAACAAACTTAAAGCTTCTCTAGACACGTTTCATGACGGCAGCTTGCAAACACTTTCAGAATACTAGATATTGTAGGTACCCGAGTAGTATACAGATATAGATACCTTTAAAAGCATTTCTAGTGTGGTGTATACGTAGGTCTTGGCATATGGCTGAGACACTCATAGTGGTAGAAGTGTGTACATGTTGAAAATCCTCATACCTCATTTGAAACACCCATCATGCCAACAACCTTCGACAGATAAACGTGGATAGAGTATGAGGTAGTATGCCTTTACATATCAATACCCATATATGTACTTACATATACACACGTCAAGCCGCTTGATTGCAATAGCCTACGATATGTACCTACCTTATTATCATGAATAAATCTGAATCTTCAGATAAGCTTGCCCAATGATCTCGTGGTCACCTAGTGGTGTGTCAGGGTCCACGAATAATGAGTGATGATCATGACGACGATCACTAGATAAAATAGAGAATAGGCCCAGATAGCTAGGCCGTCGCATAAATGCATCCCACAACCGCCTACCTACCTACACGGAAGTAGAGTTAGGTGTGATATGCCGTGTCAGAAACCCACCCCCCACCTAATATACTCAGCACGTTGTTTTTGTTCTCGAACCTCCAAAGTCTGTTTTCGTCCAACCACAATTCACCATCAACACACGTCCCTCGCTCAACGCCACCTACAGGATCAAAATCCCCTGTCTACAGTAGGTATAGCATCATCTTTATCCACATGCTAGCCATTCTGATCATTCTAACCATTCTACTCTACCTCTTCTTTGTCCCCTCCCTTCCACGCCCGCCCCCCTCCTTGCCCGCTAGCTATTGCTCATAGTCCAAAATTAACACTCATCTAGTCTAGACTGCCCTCGATTCGACGGCTGGATACATGTAGTCGCCCGTTACAAGTCACGCAACCTCCGATATCTCTCTCTTTCTCTCTGCGCCTCTTGCTTGGTCACATGTTGAACTGCAGCTGCCTACCTTTTTGGGTGCCGTCCATATTTGCCCGTCCCTCCTAAAGTTGTCCTAACGCTGTCCTAAACCGATCACCGGTCGAGAATCCCACTCCGTTCCGAACCACTACTAGGTATTACAATAGAGTATCGTATGGGTAGACGAGACGGTTGGCCCCTCCTATATCGCCGACTAAATACACATATCCTCCAAGGTACCCTACCCAACGTCTTTCCTCGTCCCAAGCTTTCCCACTCTTTAGTAGTCTGAACTCTATATATAGTTTAAATGTATAACAGCGATATAAACACATATATACCCATTCTCTCTATTCAACCATCTCTTGGTCCTCCATTACTTTGATAGCTAATATGAATACCGTACTTCATAGAGTAGCCGAGGCGCTACGGCGAATCGCCTTTCGAAACGATATCCAACGTTATCCTACGCGCACTATTGCCGAGATGGCTACTCCTACTCGCCCTACTATAATACCCCCCGGCAGATCGGACGGTACTCCGACTGACGATGAGGCTCCTTTTACTCCAGACGATACCACCGCTGCCCATTCTCCGGCTTCCTCGCCTCTTCAACATGCCGTGTCTGATACGCCTACGCTGGCTGATACTTCAAGGCAAACGCCGCCGCTGTCACGGTCCCATTCTTTCTCAGGCAGCAGCTCCTACCACGAGGATTGGGACTCGTTCCCGCCCCTAGATCGCCTCACAGTCCTAGACCTACTCGATAATTTTGCCCTGCCACAACAGTTAGAGAAGCTACAAAAGGGTATCTCTGCTCAAACAGCAAAGGTGCGCAAGTCGCGAGCCGCTCTTAAGACGAGGGGCCAAGAGGCTCGAGAACGCATGGTGGAAGAATGGAGACGGCGGGTGCCCTCGGCCGATGAACAGCTCGAGAGGTATCGGAAGCGCATGAAGCAAAGCGTCGAAAAGTTGGGCCGACAGTGGAACGATACCAAAGCTATCACTCTTCGTGAAAAGGTCTCCTTCATCTGTGGTGTTATGAACATCTTCGTCAGCGGCTACCTGATCGGTGCTTATCCCGAATACTTTCACATATGGTACACGGCCCAGTTTGTCTACTTTATGCCCATCCGTTATTTCACCTACCATCGGCGCGGCTATCACTACTTCCTAGCCGATCTATGTTACTTTGTCAACTTCCTGCTATTCGCGAGTCTCTGGATCTTCCCCTCCTCCAAACGCCTGTTTATTGCAGCCTACTGCCTGGCCTTTGGCAATAATGCTGTGGCCATCATCATGTGGCGTAACTCGCTCGTGTTCCATGACTTCGACAAGGTCACGTCCCTGTTCATTCACATCATGCCGTGCGCGACACTCCATTGCGTTGTCCATCTGTTACCAATCGAGGAACAGCGTCAACGCTTCCCCGCACTCTGGACGATCAAGAATTCGCCCCCGGGCTCCCCCACTGCCTACAGCAATGTCATCTCCATGGTTATCTGGTCCACCATCCCTTACGCCATCTGGCAGCTGAGTTATTACGTCTTTATCACCGTCCGTCGCCGTGAGAAGATCGCGGCCGGTCGACCCACCTCCTTCACATGGCTACGGCGCTCTTACTCTAAGGTCTGGATCGGTAAAATCGTGCTCTCGCTACCCGCAAGTCTCCAAGAGCCCGCGTTTATGCTGATCCAGTACCTATATGCCGTTCTCACCATGCTCCCGTGTTCGTTGTGGTTCTATAGCCGATGGGCGTCCGCTGGCTTCCTCATGGTTGTCTTCACCTGGAGCGTCTATAACGGCTCGACCTACTATATCGACGTTTTCGGGAAGCGATTCCAGAAAGAGCTCGAGGCGATGAAAGCCGAGGTGGCCAAGTGGCAGTCTAGTCCCGATTTAATGCTTCACTCCCCAGTCTTGACGCCTACGGGGGCCCTCGACGACGAATCAAAACCAGCTGCCGGTGGCCAGAATATCGATAAGGTTGTTCGTGTCGAGGATCCGGCTAGTGGGAGGTGCCTGAGCGTAGATCAGATTCCACTATTGAGTGAAGAACAGCCGGGAGACGTCACGAAAGACATAAAGGGGGAAGCCACGAGCACCGGAACAGATGGTGCCGGCCAAGAGACCGTGCGAGAGAGAAAGACAGGTGACCCAACTGCGTCATAACCTCTCTTTGCATCTCACCAAAACGTAACATCGGAAATGGTTTTCTTGAAGAAGAAAAAAAACTAATCCGAGGACAGCAGCACGGTTTTAACCGCACCCTTTCGGAGCGGAGTGGACTTGGCTGCTAGTCATGGCACCGGGCGGCGTCGTACTTAGCTTACTAGGTTCAGCTATATCCTCGGGTTGGGTGGTGCAAAGAATGGCTTTAGTTTTGGTTTCTTGGTTTTTGTGCATTTTGTCGTTGCCTTCATGTTTCAGAGAATCCTCGATACCCCATTTCCTTCCGTCTATTACATTACCGGGTTATAGACGCAACACAGCACGGCGTCTCGGATACGTCAGCGTTGGGCTTTCTGGGGGCATTTTTTGATGTTTATAGAGCCGAGTGCGAAAGATGAAGAACTACTAATATTTTTCCTTTCCAAGCTATTCATGAATAGCTAGCTTACTTCGCCGCTATCAGATCGGGTTCTCATAGGTGTAAAATCACATAGCTACCCCCCGGTTTTGTGAGGGGCACGTAGAAATCAAATATTAATACGTCAATGCGAAGTAGGTACTTGTAATACCATGCAGTTCTACTATGCTCTGCATGCATTCCATGGATGCTATACCAATTAGATGCGCTAGGATGCCATAAGCGCTGACATCACGAGGCGTCCATTTCGTTCATTCCTGACTGTCTGAAAAAGGGCCAATTACATAGACCCGGTCCCGTGGATATTATATATATATATATGTTCGTTCGCGGTGAACCTCATCGCACATTACCTCTCATGTCATGTCATGTCTTCTCATAGACCGATTCAGTGATAATTTCCGAAACGGACGGGTTAGAGCAAGCAAATTGCTCTTCTACTCGCTGTCGTATCATATACTACGAGTAAGATTACAAACACCGAGATCGCGTGACAAACAGCTTCACATCAAGCAAACACTTGTCGATCGCATGATCGATTTCTCGTGAATATTTTCGGTATTGTTTGTTTGTTATATCGATGCACTAACCGCGTCTGCGCGGGTAGATTTTTCGAAGTAACGATGCTCCACAGCTTCAATACATCACCAGTATCTATAGCAGACGAAAATGAACGCCCCAACGCCTTTTGTACACGCCAAGAGGCATCTAAGGCCTCGCCGCGGAAAAAAAAACGCCCCTTCCATGCAACCAACCAAATGGGTATCCCGTCCTCAAGATGTCGTTAAAAAGATTTTTCATGATCAAGGTTATGAATTGCTTCGTCGTTTGAAAATGGTGAGAGTTGCCCTCAAAATAAGCACATGGGGCGAGTTGAGGCGTTATGTAGCTCAACACAGGTAGAGCCGAGATATCGGAACAGAGAAGTCGAGGTATAGATTATCGAATGACAGCCCAATCTGCCAATCGCCCTCCGCCACCGTCGCTGCCTTCTCTCTGGCCGGGACGGCGACCAAATACAGTCCAAAACCTCAAAGTCTCGTCACCGGCGCCCGTCACAACTGTCCGGCCATCAGGACTCATCGCCAGGTACAACACCCGATAAGTGTGTCCAGTGAGACTGACAACCTGGGACATGGACGGGTATTTCCATACGACGATTTGATTCTGGCTATACCCATGTGTCGACACGATCTCATTGGAGTTCTTGGACCATGAAATATTACACACCTGACTGCCAGTATCGACTTCGTTTATGACAGAACCCCTCACGGTATCGTGGAAAATGATTCTCCTATCCGCTGTTCCACCACCCGAAGCGAGTAGGCCACGTTGATGAGGTGACCAAGCAATGGCTTTGACCGCGGCAGTATGATTGGAAAACTTCCAAAGGGGGGTTTCCGAAAGCTTGTCCCAGACCATCAGCTTATTGTCGTTCCCTCCGCTGGCGAGTTGTCCATCTTCGCTATTCCACTTGAGTCCGCAAACCTCCTGTTTGTGGCCCACCAGCTTCCGCATCCACTGGTCTGGGGCTCTGACGTCGCGGTGGTATATGAGCCGATCTCGCGATCCGGATGTGAGGATGTGAGTGTTCCATGCTAATGAGCCCACACGAGCTGTGTGGCCTGTCATTGTCCTCAGTCGCCTCGTCTTCTCAGCATCCCAAATCTGTACTAATCCTTTTCCGGTACCAATGGCGATATGTGTGCCTTTTTGTATCCAAGATACACTTGTGACCGTGTCATCTTCAAGTGTGCAAAGCTTATTCACGCGACTTGATTGCGCATTCCACATGTAAACACTTGAACCCAGGCCGACGCCTAGCACATTAGCACTGCCCCAATCTACCAAGTTCAAATAGAAATCGTCCGCCAATTCAGGTGCATCAAGGACTTTAAATGGGACTTTGCTAACAGCTCGAGGTTGTCGCCGGGGGCTCAGAAGCATTTGCTGGCTATTATAGCGAACAGGCGACAAGCTGTAGATTTCTGACCTTGTGTCAAGATTCGGACCGTGCCGGCTCTGTGGAGTCCTAGAGGGTGTGGGATGGCCGGCTACGTGATGGTGACGCGGTGACATGTATGTGAAGAGATTTTTATTCGGGGTGGATGGGGTAAAGCTAGAAGGGAGAGCAGGGACTGGATTACTTGGAGGGGTGTGTGATCTCGTAGGATCGTGAATACGGGTAGAATATGACCCAGACAAATTGGCGTCTGGTGATAATGTTGGCGGAGTAACCTGAGGTATTGTGTTTTCAAACAATTCAGCTCTGAGGAGATTTGAAAAGGTGCGGTTTGCCTCTTCGGCTAATCATGGTCAGCGCTCATGATCGGAATTGGGGATAGCGGGTAACTTTACTTTTCTGAAAGTGAAGCTCACCATGTGGGGTAGGTTTCTTCCGTGATGGTGTAGCAGGTGAGCCTTCTTCATGCAGAAGGGAGAAACTCGCCTGGAGGTCTTGTCCAGATCGAGAGGGTATAAATCTATAGATATCAGCGAGAACTTTCCTAAGCAAGGGAATGATAACTAGGATGGATGATATGGAGAACACGAATAGACATCCGTAAACTGCTCACCTGTCGGCATCAATCCTCCGCCGCTTGCCGTTAGGGCTGGCAGCCGGGGCACTATCCCTTCTCTCGGAGAGTTCTCGCGAGAGTGCGCGGGTCAGAGTCTCGGCATCAACACCGCCAGTGCTTGCCCTCGCGGTAAAGCGCCCGCTGCGACGCGCGGCTTTTGAGCTACCGCTATTATCGAAATGTGAGCGTGCCTGTAAGCGCTGGCGGTCGGGTGGTGGGGGGGTAGCTCTCCTCGAAGGACTGCGCACGAGCGGGCTGTTGATATCGTTTGCCGGTCGCTTTGACGGTAGAGGCACCGGTGAAGGTGCAGGTTGCGGTTCTAATGTCATGGTCGCGACTATAGCTATTTTATGTCTATGGATGTAATGAAGGCCGAGAGCAGGATAGAGGAAGAGGGGGAGGAAGTAGGGAATGAGGCGGTAGTGAGATGCGACGCCGCAAACGGCAGATGTACCCGTCCTTCGAGTTCTCGAGGAAAACTGGTGTCTCTATCGCATAATCTGCAGCCGCCGAGTTGACGGATCAAACACGGCGCAGCGAGAATGAAACGGACCGAGGCCGTGAAGCTGTTGTAGAAGCAAAACAACAATGGTAAGGAATTAGCTTGTGCGATGGTCGACGGACTGTATCAAGTTGGATGCGGCGGTAGTATCGGCAATGCTTCTGGAAAAGAGAAGAGAATGACGGGAGAGTGATTGCGGGTGAATTCTGGTGCTATTCGGAGAGCCGTGGTGGTGAGAGTTGTTGGTGTTGGTGTTGTGGTTGTCGGTGTTGCTGTGGTGGTGGTTATTGTTGTTGTTGTGGAAGCGGAAGTGGAAGTGGGAGCAGAGTGAGGTGGTTAGTGTGGTGGTGGTGGAGGTCAATAGTGGCAGATGGTAGCGGCGGACGTTAGATGAGGTTGGAAGGGCGGCGATGGCGGTTGGACATGGGAGATTGGGATTGGGGGAGGAGCAACCAAAGTGGGTCCGGGCTGGGCTGCTTTTGGGGGGAGGGGAGCAAAAGAAGGAGGGATGCGTCAGGGAGAGAAGAAAGCAACAGGAGTCTCTGACGCGCTGCTGGCAAAAGTGATTGTCAGGACAATAATAATAATAATACACTACTACTAACCCAAGGTCAGTACACTACTATCACAACTAGAGTTGATCATTCACGGCCTATAATCTATAATAGCTACTTAAGTACAAGTAGGTACCTACTATTAGTACACGAGCAGAGATCTAATACTCGTCTTGATTCTCAATTCCACACCTGTTACATACATGAATGGCTACAGGCTCTATAGGTATCTATAGCAGGTAGGTGCCCTAGGGAGATACCTCGATACCCACACTACAAGCACGTGTATACGTGTAGAAGGATGTATACTGTGGTGGTATACTGTAATGGTATAGGCGTGTAGTAGTATAGCCCAAAACACCCGTGGACCCTGACCACGAGGTTTAGTGTGCACCTAGCTATGTTTACATGTCTGGGTACTACCGAGACGTAGGTAGCACAAGCACCCGGCACCCAACGCCCCCAAACAACATCACCACCTACTTACTATACACTACCAGGCATACATAGTACTTATCTTTCCTATTGCATGGCTTCACCATATTTAACATAGGGTAATATCAACACTAGACCACACCTAGATCGTACTGCTCAGTATAACTATCCTGATTATCCAAATTATATCCCATCGTTCAACAACGTGTTATCTCAATCGTCCATTAAATCAATATCTAAATAAAATATTCTAAATAACCACCCAAATAAACACTTACGATACATTATCACCCATGTCCTCCTGTGGCTGGGCGGCCATGTAAACATGTTTGTTCAAGAATGGAGTCAACTCACGATAATATCCGTGCCATGTTGTTGTTATTATGAAGGCTGGCCTCAATCGCCCAAGTGGGTACCGTTGTCTGACCTGAACAGAACAACAACAAAACAATAACAATAACACATAGCCAATGCCGCAGTGGTGTCCCACGAGGCCATTGGCGCTGGGACTCGGCCTGCGTGTTTAAGGGATTGCGCGGGCCATGGCCATAAATTCGGCCCCTATCGCGCGTGCACCCTGGACCTGCAAGGCAGGATCAAAACATACCAAGTAGGTTAGGTTACAGCACACTATCATCAATGAAGCTCCAAGGGACAAAGAAACAAAGAAACGCGCGCCGCTCGACACTCTCGTACAACCCAACGGCCTGTCAAACCAAGGTACCTGACCTGAGCTATCCACCCTAGTCCACCTACAGTAAGTAGGGCTGCTGAATGGATCGATCAGAAACAGTCTACACCACACTAAGCTAGGCTAGAGAGTCCCTTACTGGCACGACCGCCCCGTCAGCTGCTGCTAGGGAGCATTCACGGGGCATTCATGGGACATTCACTGTACTATGGATGTACGGATCTCCATCGGTGAGCGCCACCTGCGTGGCATTGGGTAGCTGCGCGTAGTCTCGGCTTGTTTATTTATGCTGGCCATTTTGGGGAGGAGACGCGCCAGCGAATTCTCCGACTGGCTGTCACATCCCTATTAAGAAAGGCGGTCGACATTTGGGTCGCCCGCGTCTCGACATGATAGGACGACAACCCTCGGCGCGCGTCAAAAGACGCTTGGCGTAACTCGATGCGAACGTAGTCACGAACATTACCACCTTGCATTCTCCTACACGACCTAACGCCCATCTCTATCTGATTAGATTCCGGGCTATCAAATCTACCTAATAGCCGAATAGAAGATGATACTCTCAAGGCAAGTCATACAGCCATGGCAGAGTAGCATACTTACTCCTTGAGAAACTAGCATCTATTCATTCCAACTCTATCTACGAATCAACAGACGAGCAGGAAATCATTGATGGGTTTTCTTGTTTCCTCCACCTGCGACTGATAAAATCTTATCCCCCCACCAGTTTAAGGGGAAGCGTTCATTATACGCTTAAAAACTCATATATGCATGGGTAAACAATAACAGCCTCCGACGAGGAGATCTGCACCGCCAAAGTGACCTCATACAAACCTGATGCTATTAATTTGATTTTAAGGACATTTTTAGTCAAACACTTTTGACTGGTTGCTAGCTAACCCCTGGCTAGAAGCATTGTAGCGAAGCTTAAGTCATCTGAAGACAACGGAATACCCATTCCAGCGACTGCATATGTCCGAATAGGGTTTCAATCGAGAACGGTGAAAACTCATGCAGATGTCATCTACGACTCTAATGAATATGGCAGTTTACGAGAATAAACTTGGCAAATCCAGCCCTTCTTTTCAAGACTCGGTCCGAGTCAAGCAGTGAGATAGTCACAATGGTCCCAGGAGAAGCCAGCTATGCCACGCTTGAGGGCCTCTTCGCAAGGGCTCTCGTAAGCGTTCTCGTATTATCAGAAAACCTTGTCACCACCTCGTTATTACCACTTACGCAATCCCTCAACCCATACTGACTTACATACTTGGTTACTCGATTTGAACCATATAGATCATGCTTGACTTGCAGGCTCTCCTCTTTCTACCGCTAAGGCTTGTCGCTCATTCCTTGTCGCATGCAACTTGCAGAAGGTATTTCGCATTTGTTTCCCGTGACAAAGCCTAATGTTTGAAGGGAAACCTTCCAGAAACCAGGGACGCAGGCTAAAGTACGCCATCCAGGGCGCTCTGCAGCAGATGCAGAGGCTCTTGCCAGGCGGATCATTAGTCTGACGCGTAGTCTCAACTATGCACTCGAGAAGTCCGACTTCACTTCTCTAGTAGGTGTACAGCTCGTACAGAAACTATTTGATACTGCGCATGTAGTCAAATGCTTTCCCTGACAGCTCTACGACGAAATGGAGCGATCTTGTATCTTTATTCTACTTAATATTCTTCTCAGTCCCCTCTGGCCTCCACCAGACGAAAATCAGACCGGGCAGCAGTCGTAGAAACCTCGGTACTATAACATAAGTCTCTTGCGACAACCCGACGTGGTGAAGGGAAAACGAAATTCTTGGATAGTAGTAAGTCGTAAACCAGGGGAATGGCCAGTCCTTAATAAATGAATAATGGTAGCAAGCTGCTTACGGGGAGCAGTGGCTGGCAATAATAGCATCAGAGAAGAGACACCACAGCTCTCAAAGCTGCACCAGCCGTTACAAAGGCGACATTCCGATGCCCAAAGCAGAGCGGATAGACTCAGCCTGTCGAGCAAACTCGCTGCACTATCATTGGAAGAGTCAAATAGAGGAAGGCCCGAGATTCTCGTGTCCCGACCTATACATACAGGCAACCTGTTGACAACCGGGGGCCTCACAAGGTCACCTCTGGTCGACGACGATGTGCATAAAAGGTTCGCGGCACGAGTGGAATACAATAGCATGATACAGGTATCCTAATATATTCAGGCCTAGCAATCCGCGAAACCACACCAATGCTTCTTCGGTAGCAGCACAATGGGTCGCCTGCCAGGCAGGTTTCGTTAGCAATCATGACGAAGCTGTGTCATCACCTAAAAGCCACCCGAGTCGATCAACACAGTCACCAGCCAACTCCACTGCTTCAATTGCGACGACGCCGGGCAGCCACCTGCCAGCTCTTCAAAGCCTGAATCTCGCAGACCATGACGGGCTCAAACCGCTTACCACAGAAGAAATCGATCCAGCATCCTTTGACCTAGTCGCACCACCAGAAGAACCCCAGCCCCAATACTCCGTCGAGGTGAAATCAGAGCTGCTCCTGTCTGTCGAGCATCTCCGGATCATTTTCGATGACCCGAAACACATGCAGAAATTTACTGATTTTCTTTATACCCTAAAACCAGAATCAGTACCACTCTTGAACTACTACTTGAATTTGGTGAAAGCGTTAAAAGCGATCGGTTATGCTAACGCCATCATAGCAGAACTTGCCTGTATCAACAAGACCCCATCAAGTGAGCTACCCCTTACCGAGATCATCAGCAGGTCATTGGTTGGTAGAGCGAACGAGACATTCGGGGTGCTCGCACAGGAGGAACTACCTGCTTATGTCACTCACGTGTGGACTCGGATCGTCAACATAACTATTAAACAGCGAATTAAAAACACTCTACCGCCCAATTTACGTGACCTATCTGAGGGGTTGGCCGAAGTCTTCTGCTTAACGGATCCTTCTAGAGACGACAACCCGATTGTATTCGCTAGCGAAGGTACTATTATCCCGTTCGTCAGTATAAAAGCGACAGTGCTAACAAAAATCACTAGAGTTTCATAGGGCCACTCAATATGGGAGGAGATTTGCTTTGGGTCGCAATTGTCGCTTCCTCCAGGGCCCCAAGACTAATCAGCACAGTGTCCAGAGGCTGAGGGAAATGCTTGTGGTTGGCAAAGAGCACTGTGAAGCTCTGTTGAATTATAGGCGTGATGGGTCTGTTTTCATGAATTTACTTATGATTACACCCCTTTACGATAACCGTGGTACTATCCGCTACCATCTGGGGGCCCAGGTAGATGTGTCGGGTCTTCTCAAAGAATGTGCCGGACTCGCGTCCTTAGGAGAGCTCGTGGCCCAGAAACAGCTCCAGTTTGAGGCATCCACTAGTGATATACATAGAGACATCAAAGAGCCACGCGCGAGCAAAGATGTCCTTGCCGATCTCGCAGAGATGTTCACCCTCAGCGAATTGAAGATCGTCCAGGCGTCAGGCGAGGCGGTGCACGAGACGCAGCACGAGAAGCCCAACAGTGCCGGTTCCAGCTCGAGCACCAACAACAGACTGCCCTCTCTCATCAAGGACGAAGTAATTCCCATCGATGAAGCGCCTATGGATAATTCCATCTCGTCATCCGCACTTACTCCTCTCTCTGGCTCTTCCATCACCGGCCGCGTCCGGGGCATTCTCGACCATTATCTGCTCGTACGCCCATCCCCGAGCCTGCGAATTCTCTTCGCGAGCCCCTCGCTGCGCGTTCCCGGGATCCTACAGTCCCCATTCATGTCACGAATTGGGGGCTCCCAGAGCATACGAGACGCCATTGCAGAAGCGTTCAAAAGCGGCGATGGTATCACGACCAAGGTTCGATGGCTCGCGCGCCCCATGGCGTCCGGGTCCGGCGCAAGTCTTAGTGCCAGTGCGAGTCTCGCCCATGGGCGGAGCCGCTGGATACACACGACGCCTCTGCTCGGGGTAAACGGTGCTATCGGCGTGTGGATAGTCATCCTCGTTGACGAGGAAGAGAAGCAGAGAAGTCCAGGTGCCCCGCCTATCGAGCTGTTCAATTTGGAAAGACGACGGCCATTCGACGCCGACTTTGTCATCGATAATCTAGATGCCGACAACCTCGATAACAAATCCACCTCTGAGGCCGAGGACGAACCACAGCTGGTAGAGGCGGAAAGCGTATGCCTAGAGCATGACGAGGTCGAAGTCCTGGAACCTGGCCCCACGCACAAAGCAAAGCCACAAAACAAAGGTGGTCGAAAGTGGACATGAGCTTCATTTGAGATATGCTTAGGAAAACGTTGTCTTGTGAGTCATGGCCAAAAATTGTTCCTCTCTCGTTCTTGGACGGCGTACGGGCGCGAATTCTTTATATCAGCGACTCCCAAGCCCTTCCTCATCCCAGGAGAAATACTAACTTCAACTTGAAAAGGGCACTCGATTAAATTTCCAATGGAACCGTGAGCCCTGGATGGGATGGACTAGAATTGATGGCATTCCTAATCGTGTTTTCATTGCGTCACTCGTATATACATTTCGAGTAATATTAAATAAAACGACGCCTCATTTATTCATTATCACTCAGGTCCTTATCACACTTATAGAAAGCCGTAATATTCACTTAACATAGTGACAGGGAGGAATAATGTTTATCGACACCGAAGGTGATTGTTCATGACAGGGGCTCACAGATCTTTACATGAAACTCGGTTATCTCCAGCCTACCTTGTATGATAAGTCTTAACTAGGCATTGAATTCCCCCGTTCCAGTAGATGTTTTAGAAACATCATCATAAGCACGAGGAAGAGCTACGACCATTCACTATCGTGGAATAACGCTAACCCCAATATTACAACAAGAGTAGAGAGAGTGATAGTAAACTACTCGGGCCAGGTCAGACGAGGAGGGCTCAACTCTGGTAATTACCCAAGAAGCCATGCATCATCCGAATTGAACTGAGCCTGTAGTATCAGGTGTATCTTACCGGTTAGACCCTGCGTCGCGTTAAATTATAGGCAAACCCCTAGGTTATAAAGCTCTGTTTACTAGGTTTCGAAACTTGCACTTTATGAACGCCTTAACCTAGCCACTACCACAGTATTGTAGCATCGTAGCCTTACATTATAGATCCTCAGGATATTGCCATAATAGATCGTCGTAGCAGTAATGACACCGGTGCCGGAAACTCTGGGGGAGATGAGTGTCGCAGCAAATGTCACGTTGAAACCGGGAAGATACGCTAAGGGATCTCGAATCCACCACGCTCACCGAGAGCTGTTTGGAGAAAATAGGGAGCCAGTTGAAATAGGAAGCAAGTTGGCAAGTAGAAAAACCAATGCTCATGGGAGGGTCGCAGTGCTTTTGCAGTTACGTGCTCATGGATTGTTGTAGATCCTTAGATACACCTAGCAGCACAACAAATATGCAGAAGTCTACCTCTTATCTACCTGATCAATGCCCTCTCTACCTGGCGCCTGCCACGTTGAAGAAGGATCGACACGAGAATGGTAATTACACAGGGCCTCGGGCGTTACAAGGTTTGTAACTGATGTTTCGATCAGAGTGAATACGAGCAGATCTGAGAGGCGGAAACAAGGGGAAACGTGCGAGCCAGGATATACAACCCTGACGGCGAGCTTCGAGAGGGGAAGAGAGAGAGAGAGAGAGGGCACAGGGACAAGGGGCTTCGGAAACAACTGCATCTATTCCATATAATTGGTCATTATAAAAAGATACGGGAAGTCGCCCTACGATGAAGCAGCCCAGGATAAACGGGTGACACTTATCTATGCAATGCAAAGACGATGATATGCCCTAGCCTGCCCTTAATAAGGCTCCGACGGGAAACATAACATCATGCCCGATGGCGATCAAGAAGAGGCATACGAGATATTGGCGTTCTCTACCCTTGGCACGAAGACGAATGGTTGGTCGGTTGGTGAGATAGGGCGTAGCGAAACACGCCCTACACAATCGCATTACTCAACATCATGCCGTCTTACTCTCCAGTATCGGTAGACAACGAAACCGAAACTTTTGATTTCCCCAGTGGCTGTGTAGTTCACTCCTTGTTGGTATTCCCCATCCTCTTAACATACAGTAGTTTCCCTCCAGCTACCGGACAGATCGCGTCATTACCCCATACCGCGAGCTGAGAGAGCTGAGCCATGGTACTGGGCTCAGGTACCCGGCATCCCCAACCTTGGGCGATCAATCTACTGTATGTCTGATCTACATGTAACTAACCTCTGCACACATGCGAGTCAGAATCGAGTCTCGACCCCTTTGGCCACGCCGACACTCAGAAGCATATCACTATATGATAGGTATATATATACACAATTCGTGCTACAGCGCATATCAATGCGATCGAGAAACACATGCAACGCGGGGCGACGCCCGGCGAGAGCTTCCTATAGTTTCCGTGAAATCGTAGCTGATTCGTCCATGCCGTCGAGTCCAGGATGAAGGGTCCGGCGAGGTCTATAACACGGGCGTGTTAATGGTGTCTCTGTCAGGGATCATTGCCGATAGCGTTCCAATCGCTCGCAGAAGCCCCCCCGGCGTGGAAATACTCTAGCACGACTAATGACCAGACTAATAATAGCCAACGAGTGTATAGTAGGAGGTATATGTCGGGAAGTGCCGGCGACTTGAGTCGTAGTTGTAAATAGCCCATCATGTGACGTATGAAGCGTTCAGTCGTCAATACGAGAGACACACGATGGGCCTGCCCCCCCACCTTAAACAAGTCTTAATAAGCCGACTGTTCCAGTTGGCTACTCAATCCAGCATCTTCGGCCCCGGGAGGTTGGAATATGACCTAAGCCGGGTCTAACTGCATTACAAGGGACAGGTAGAATGCGATGCGGTCTGCTTAGAAGCATGTTGGCTTATCCTGACGTCTGACTTTGCTTCCTGACACACGCGACCTATAAGATTACCTATAACACAGACGATAAGATGAGGAATCCTGAAGAAGCAACCTAGAATTACAGGCGGTACCTGCATTTACGACGTATACTGGCTTTTATGGCGGATAATCCGCTCACAAAGGAGTTCGCATGCCGGCGGCATGCCAGAGCACAACCATTAGCACCTATCTTCTTATAAAGACCACTGTCTTTCCATGAGACAACGACAAGATATAAATAATACCATGACGGACTTGATAGGACACAAAGTCGCAGACCGCGCGCAATAGTGACGCCCATTGCTGCCACTTGTAGCAATGGGCTCATTTCGATTCCATGCAGGTCTCACTGTCAACTGCCAACTACCGGGAAACGGCAACTATGTACGCCGCGTAGTGCACACCACAGCACGCGTGTAGCACCTAGTGTAGCCCACCTGCCCTACCTAATGTGTGGTGGATGTACTAAGGTCAGTCTTACCAACAGCAGCAACGGAACAGACCCCCACCTTGACATAAGTAAATGTGATGCGCATGGGGGAATAGGGTCTGGGCGCGGCGAATATCGAAATAGGGCGAGGAGGGAGGGAGGGGAAATTAATCGGCTGATGGTTCTCACAAGATGGGATGATGTATTGTACGTTGTGTTGGTAAGAGTGTCTACCGTCTCTGCTTGCAGTGTTTCGCAGCCTGGTAAACGAGACGAGGGGCCGTTACACTCGCGAAGTGCAAGTTATGTCTAAGGTAGGCATGTTGTGTTAATATCATGTCTGCTTACTCACCTGCACTATACAGACAGTATAGGTTAAACTATTGTGCGATATATTCAGGATTTCCTTATTAGTATTCTGTGGGGGGATTTCAACACAGTATGAGAGAGGAGTCTCAGTGTGACCGTGGTAACAATCAACGAGAGGAACAAGGAAAAGGATTGGTGCCGTAAACACGTCGTAACCTGTTTCGTTATTTTCTTTTTCTCACTTTCGACCGTGATGCTCCAAAGCCGTGATGCGTTGGATCACGTCAACGGGCATTAGTCTCTATACCACTACATATGTACGTTCCCTTTCTTGGGAACATCAAGAGAAACTAAATCGGTACTTCTCCGACGACGATCACAGGACAAGTAGGCTGCATATCCTAGCAGTCAAATGAAGGAACTTGCACTAAGAGATCGACCTAGACTTACATAGTACTATGCTTGGGTACACATGTATCGAGGTAATCTGTTGCATTTATGTCTCATTTACTGCGCCTTACGACTGCAGAAACACCCTTACCCAAACCCTTTATAGGGCATGGCGATTGCATTGTACTAGGCCAGATAGTGTATATATGAGGCGCCTACGCTAAGTCCCATGAAGTTGGTATGTGGCAGGTAATAATGGACTGAGTTAGTCTAAGTAATATCATAGCATCAAAGGGTACTGAACCGGACGGGACAACCCACCAACAACCAAACCCGCAAGACAAAAGGCTCTCTCGCGCGCTAGCCGCCGAGGGGCGGGTTTGTATCTGGTTGTATTCGCGTATGAGGACTACGACTACTGTCAGGACCACCGTATTTCCCCCTCCTAGTGTCGACCGGTCAGGAGGAAGAGAACCCGCAGTAGGCGCTAGCGTGGCCATGTACATATATGCGTATGTATGTCAGAGCATTAAAGCAGATGGATAGACGCCGTGGCATATGATGATGCAGACCAGGCACACAGCCACAGGGTTGGTTTCGAGGAGATGAGGAGGGGTTCAATAGAGCCTCCTTCCCCCCCTCCCTTCCACTCTGGACTGAGTAAGTACCCGTGACGAGAAAGAAGAAAGCGAGGAAAAGAAGAGCGGTCTGTCCAGCCAAGCCCGCCCTCGAAGGAAAAAAACCAACACCAAGGCGGGAGGCCTCGTCATGTGGTGATGATGGCATGATATCATTGATTGATTGTGTGCATCGTCCACACAGTAGGCACTGTAGTGTAGATGGAGGGCATTTAAGGGCATGTCAAACAGCAGAAAAAGCAAAAAAGCAAAAACGAAAATCATGGGGAAATAGCCGGAAGAGGACAAGCTCCGTGAGAAAAGAGAAGAAGAAAAAAAAAGAGAAGAAAAAGGAAGAAGAGGAGACATCATCCCAAGTCAACGAACCAGCGATATAGCAAAACCAATCAATGCGCTACGACACCTGGATTTCCCTACAAGGTAAAAATCTACTTTACCATAGGAGCTGTGTACTGTACATAATACACAAAGTGGATTCACCCATTCGTAGGTGTTTATTGGGCGCGGGTAGTATCGATCTAATAGAGCGGTAAGATAAATAAATGTTTCAATCAATATGGGGTACCGACTAACATGAAGCGCAGGCGTCGGTGCTGCCGAGAGCGAGCGAGAGAGAGAGAGAGAGGAGAGCGAGAGTACCGATGAAGCGAGCCCGCAAGGATTTCCCTTTCAGTAACAACATGTAACATTATGTAACATACCACCATGTAACAACAATAGGCTGCTGTACACATACATGCATGTATGAGTAGAGTGAGTAGGTATGTATGTATGTTGCACGCTGCCGTGTATGCTGCAGTGTACAGAGATAGATAGATATATCATATAATATGTATGTAGATAATGGTATAGTCAATATGTGTGCTCAATACATCGTGTACACTGCCTCTGTACTGTATACCAGGTAGACGGATATGGAGAGATATAGATACCCTCTTCCATGGAGGTGTGTGTATTCGAAGACCCTCAATTTTAAGGGCCCAGGGTACTTACATACAGGCGGACACAATGTTGGTAAGATAAGTCCCCGCCTAGGTTAGATAAGCTACCCCCATCCGAAGTTCCGGGTCCCAGTCCTTGAGCGTACCATTGGCTTCCCATGTGTGCTGAAAAAAACCCATAGAACCCGCAGAAAAGTTCAGCGTTCAGGTGTCATCGTTCTCTACCCGCATGCGCATACTGCCGTACAACCCAGCAGGTAGGGTAAGGTAGGTACCCAGCTTGTCGTCAACTCCGGTCCCGCTCAGGGTCCCCCAAGAAAACTTCTTTCCCCTCGGATGGATCATGTATGCTACGTGAAGAAGGGGACGGGGAACGGGGGAAAAAAATTAGAAATTCCCACTCATAAAAAATGTATATGGGCGAATGAGAGACCGTAACCGCAGTGCTGCTAGTATGTTCGGCTGGTACCTAACGGACGACTTATGATGTACAGTCTTTGTTGCGATAGGCTAGCCAATCAGAGGCCTCTATCTCTATGCAAGCATTCATGAAGCCCCACGGTTTCAGGTCAGTCTTGATTGAGGATTGGTATCCTAGAAATGTACCTCTCACACCCGGGACGGAATATTACGCCATGTACCACGTAGAAGCAATTGATGTCGATAGAAGCCCAAGACGAGGAGGATTCAATTTCACAACGCTGTTATGAAAAGAGTATAGATGGTATTATTACATTGGGGTATCTTCGCCAGGCACACTGTTAAGCGACCTAAACTTGTATGACCGTCATACAGGAAAAAACAAATAGACAATACCAATCCGAAAAAAAGGGTTCTTTCACGAGCTCGTGAAGACCTGACAAGATTACCTCCGTCGCTCGTCGCTCGTCCTTATGTAAAACTTTCACTGATGCCTTTCCCGACCAATGCAATGTTGTATGCCGGACGCCCCCATATGCTTCTTCATCCAAAAAAAGTAACAAAACTATTTCAATATACAACCCAGTCCAGCTCTCTCGCTGGTCATGCTGGAACTTCTATAGCCGTTTTGATCATATCGGTCGTCAATGTGTCCCTATTTTATAGGTGAGGGGTAGGGTAGAGAGGATATATGGTATATGGTAAGGCGAGGGAGATTTAGAAACGCAAGATTTGTTTTGTGTGGGGATTGTGCAATCAGTGCTGGCTCATCTCCATCATGTGGACCATGTCCTCTTCTGTTGGGTCGTCCGATATCCAGATGCCCTTTTCCTGTGGTGTGGCGTTGAGAAAGCCCTCGGCACGCCTCATGGTGTTAACATCCAGGTCTGTGACGTATGATCTGCCGTCAGACAGCTTCACACGCACTTCGTGCTCCGTCGAAAGCATCATGTCGTCCTTCGCCAAGCGTCGGGGCCCATCAAATACGGCGAGAACGCGCTTCTTCATTGTCATTTGCCCCTTGTCAAACCCCCACGACGGCGGGTAATTTTGTCGATTCTTACGACCCTTAGTCTTTGTTGACATAGGAACTCCACCACGAGAATGTGTCATGCCCCGCGATTTCTGGACACCACCAGCAGGGTTGGTCTTCCTCTTGGCGGGTGAGGCAAGTTTCCTGATCTGACCGGCCTCGTCATACAACTCATCCTCGTCCGCCATATCCTCATCTTCTTCGTCATCAGAGTGGGAGGTGGGCTGAGCAGTTAGTGGCAATTGATTCTTTTCAAGCGTATGCTGGACATCCTTATCATCCTCTACCTCGGCTAAGCGTTGAGCGTTGATGGCCTCAGCTGGGTCTTCCTGTTGGACAATGCGGAGGACACAGTCGTCGAGATGCTCGTAGAAATCCTGAGCGTTGGAGAAAGTAGCCGAGCAAGTTGAACACTTTCCTGTCGCGTCAGGGGCATAACCAGTTAGCTTCTTGCCGCTATTAGCGGATGGTGAAGTCTTCTTTCGGCTGTTTGGCGGCGTCTGCTCTACGCCATGAACGGCAGTCAAGTGACGCTTGAATACATCTGCCCGGTTAAAAGACTTCTCGGCGGCTGAGCCGGAGCCTGGGCAGAAACCACAAACCATGGTGCCCTTGTAGTGAGTTAAAGTGTGTCTGTTCTTGTCATATTTCCGTGCAAATCCCTTCACGTGATATTCACAAGTGAGTATGGGGCACTTCTCGGGTCGCTCCGTCTGATGTGTAAGCATGTGAGCCTTCAAATCTTTGAAGGTCTTACCACAGTCTGGGTGGGGACATCTCTGCTTCTTCTCAGACTCGTCACTGTTGTACGCAAACTCATGCGGGCTCGCATGCGGTTGGTACGGAATACTCGGGCGCCGCCCTTGAGCAGGAATGGCATATGGGCTGTATTGTTGGTGATAGGCATGCATATATGGCGACTGGGAACCAGCACGCAAGACAGGAGCTGGAGAAGTGGCACCAGAGAGAGCAGGGGAATGAGGATACTGGTTTTGAGGCGAGTAGCCGTTGTGATCGTATGCCGACATGGGCGGGGCCATTGAACCACGAATCTCAGGATGGATTAATGATGGATCTGAAGAAGTAAGGAATTAGCATAAACCGGCTCTCGCCATCGTAATGGTCTACATAGTTCCTCCATAAAGAGAAAGCCCACGACTGTGAGGCCTCATAAAAAGCGAAGTGGCAGTGAAGAAGAAAAGTGGGGGTCTATGCAGCTGCTATGAGGCGCAGACCTGGTGTGCTGTCTCCAGCCGGAGTCTCCCGTTGGAGCTCACTGAGTCGGGAACCCCACTCTTCAAAGACACAGCTGTGAACGCACGATGGTGGAGGGACGATGCTCATCCATCCCCTGCAACTTGCAACCAGCCGGCATCGCCAGGCCGAGGATCTCGTTCCGAGGTCATCCAGAATCAGATTCTACCACCTCTTTCAACGGATCGAGAATTCGGTTCACACATGTTGAGCAAATGAAAATTCAGAGAGAAAAAAAAAAAAGAAAGCATATTCAACATGTAATGGGTGCAGGGTAGAGATTCGCGCCAACTCACCAACAAACGTGGATTTGCTGTCGAAGGTCATGGTAAAATCATCCATACCTGGGCCGGCGAACGCCGAGTACTCGGTTCCGGTAAAGTAATCGCCTGAGCCAACAATGCTTGGGTTCGCGCTCATGCCGGATGTTGAATACTCAGGCATGAAGCCCGACTGCCCGTGATTTGAATTTGGTGATCCTACTGTCGAAGATGGCGATGGCGCCGAGGCTGTGGAGAGGTTGGAAGACGGGATTCGAAGCTCACCGTCGTCGGGATACAGACCCGGTGACGTCCTACCACGATACATAAATGTGTTTACATCGGGATGTGCTGGCCCGTGTTCGAAAGCTGGGTGTGTGTTGACTTGCGGGCCCCAACCATTAGGGCTCATGCTCATGTCCATCGGGGATGTGTAGCCAGCTTGTGCCGAAGAGTCTGGGAAGAGCATGAAGTCTTGCTCGTGGCTCGGCCGGTGAAACATCTTGTAGGACTGATTAGGTACCAATGCCATCATATCTTCTTGATCGTTATTATTGCTGGCGGAAGTATGGGAAGGAGGGTTCTCGAATCGCTTAAAGCGCGCTGCGGTTTGCCGTCTAGTCAGTGTCACGAGTCGAGATGTCGACGGCGCAATGACAGAGAAAGAATGAGATCTCACATTCGCGCTTCGTATCCAGCGACCAGGTATAACAAGCGCTTGCTGACTTGTTCAAGATACCGAGCACGGATGAACACGCTGGGTTGGCTGTGGACAAGGCCGGCTACTTATACGAATCCAGTACTAGCAGAGTTATGTTGCTGAGAGTTGCTTCGAATCTTGGTGACTCGCTGCCCGTCCTTATCGTAACACCTTTGCTTCTATATCTTCCTAACGTCGTGCCGCGGAAACAGCTATAGGTAGAATAGCAAGAGACAGAGACGAGGAAAGAGAGTGATGGCTATTCTTCGTGTATCCTATATGAAAATAAGGAGCAATGGAGAGATGGGTATATATACGAAGGGAACGACAACAAGTAGAAACTGTATCCAAGATTGTGCTGGTCGATGGTGGAGTTGTGAATAGAGAGAGGCTCTCCTAGTGACGATGTTTGGGGGCTCAAGACTCATATTATACAAGAGCAAGCTAGAGTAGGACACCGCGTGCAGGCCATACATAACGTGTGGCCTGGTGGGTGTCTCTCGACGGGATCTAGGTCCATCAGCATGGTGGGTCGGTAGGGCAGGCGATCGAGGTGGGATACAAAGGTACATTGGGTACGCCAACTCACGGTGTACAGGGGTGTTCCATGTCGGGTACGTACCAGTGTATGTACACCCCCTGTCTGTCCTGTCCCTCTCCCTTTTTGTTCTTTTTTTTGGGGGGGTTTTTTTTTCTTGCCTGGGCGGCAGGGGTTCCCAGCAGGACACGGCGAAGCGAGTTACGACAGGGGTAGAGGCACACGGGTTACAGGAGAGGAATGGATGGATGTCTGAGTGGACATGGGCGATGAAGGCGGTAAAAGATGCCCGTTCTTCTAGTTCTGGTGTAGTATACTGTACAGTACCATGTGGTGTAAGTGAGTGAGCGATAACAACAGGCGGTCGGTTACTCAGGCGCTCAAGAAACCAGGCTAGAACCCTCTCTCCTGCCGTACCAAGTACCGCACTACATTATGCACATAGTGTAGTAGCAGTGTAGGCCCCTCGATATTACAGGCAAAGGATTCCCTCATGGTGGAAAGTAAGTGGTGTGATATCAACAAAGTGAGTGTGTAATGTGTGTAGTGTACAGTTGAACTGCCCACGGCATATTGGGGGCAGATGTCCCTCCTCACGACTTGTACCGTACACTAATACTAACACTACCACTACCGTTTGGCGCGGAGGCTTTTTTAACGTTGTCGAATTTCTCAAGCAGACACCGGGTCAATGGCTACGTACTACCTTACTAATACAGTGCATACACAGTAATAATACTATAAGTACCTTGGGATGCAAAGAGGTCTCATTTCGCTAGGTAGTGTATAAGTGCAGTGTGCTGCTAGTGGATGTATGCAAACGCACCAGTGCCTCGGTAGGCTAGGTACGGTGTGTACTTTCGACAAAACAGTCTGAGAGATCTACACTAATAGTGTATGTAAGGTAAGTTGTGAATTGTGAATTGTATATGGTGATGATGATATACACTAGCTGCTCCTGTATGCCGATGATACCGTAGAGACACTGTCTAGCACAACTAAAAGCGGTATAAGTGGACAAGTACAGTTGATAGTATACCTACCTACCTTAGTATAGTGGTCTAAGTCTAAGCCGTAGGTACTGTGATAGCCAGGACCACAGATGATAAAACACTCGACTTGGGAGGTAAAATGGCACAGTACGGACCGTAAAGAAGGTCGTGTAGCATTACCCGAGATATAGGTGGATAGATACTTACTCAAGTGATATGTAGTGTACATGTGCTGTAGTTATAAAACACCCTCGACGTGACAAAGTCCTCTGCAGGGTTTAATTTGTCTTGAGCAACCAGAGTCCCGTCGTCTGTCTTTGACTTGGGACTGACTTGGGAGGGGACCAACGTCATGCTGGGTAGGGTCGATATGTGCATCGAGCAGTGTGCACTGTAAATACAGTGCGAACTTGATGGTGATCAGGTACTCGCGGGCTTGGCCTGCGCCTATTGTGTACCAGTATACACACGGCCACGGCATTCCACCTTGATCAATCTTATTAGGGCGCCAATATTCCGCACTCCCCCTTGTAGCTCCAATACCTCAGTGGCACACCTCAGTGTCTCTCCCCAGTTGCCCTCTATCTGGGTACACTAAACTACCTGGTCCGTGAATCCCACGATATCCTTAGCTCTACCCAGTAAGTAGCCTATGAAGTTATCCTTCATCGTCTTTCCCTGCGAACGGCAGGTGGGTAGAGATATTGTTGTTTGTCAAATAGCTACACAGTACCACATAGCATGTTGTATTATTATTTATTATTTATTCCAACTTCTCGTCTTGGGTGTGTAAGACGTAAGGTACCTACCTACCAACTACTCCCATTCCAGTATGTGCCTCCAAAAAAGTCCTGCATGGTACTTAAAATACACTTCTTCAGACTTAGCCCCTGCATTCCCAGGTCCCAGGAAATGCGAACAACAGGCCCATCCCAGTCGACCACGCCCCAATGTCAAATGCCTAAGATTGTCGAACCGCACACGTACGACATGGAAGCAGAGGCATGACGACAACGACGATGATGGCTGGTTAAGTGACTGTCCTGTAGTGTAGAATGATATATTGCCTGCCGTGGCAATCTCCAGTATTTGTCTTTTGCCTTATTGAAAGAAACTGGTCAGCAGCGCCAGACGCTGACATCCATGCCTTCCACTCATCAAACACGAAAAGCAGTATATCCAAAAGTGTCTGTGTCGGACTTTTTGGTCTCGTTTTCCGGTGCTGCTATAGCGTCGACCACATAGGCCAAGCCTTGATGATAGTGGCAAGCATCCTCTATGATTCAGTACGATCAATACTTTGTCTCGTAATTTCTAAATCGGGTCGACGTCCTGGCACATCCAACAGACCACGAGGCGTTCGTCTGGCTAGCTCTATTATAGCGTAGTTAGTGCGAGCGAGACAGCATCACATCATGTTGCTCCTAGACTCGCTATACTAGTGTCGCCTAGCACCGGGAGATGGTACTGGTGGTTTCAACCGTTGACCATTCAAAGGTTATCTGTGGTATAGCCGGTTGAAAGGAGCTTCCAAGGCCTCGGGATAACCCAAAAAAGCACACACTATAACAAACTACTTGGGACGGTCATTTTAGATTTTTACTACTGCCATGGTAGATAGCTAGCTTATGGCGTCCACCACCAGGCAGATTGGCCTTCTGGACCCGCGCCGTTGACCTGTCTTAGTCTACCTGCTAAAGGTCCCGACTAGAGGTCCCTTGGGTCGACGACATGACTTACACTAGTAGTGTCTCTTGGGGGCCTGGGCCGTCGCGCGCTATACCCTACAGTAAAGCCACAGTTCTGAATCGAGTAAAGGGAAACGAGGACGGGCTCGAAAACGCCTATTAGTGGGTCTAGATCGGTAAAGAAACAGAATCGTAGTGTATTTCGGGACCCGGTCGAGACTTGGGTCCTCTTTTAGTCTATCTAGGGTGCCCGGACGTTATGGCTTGCACCGTTACGATGCCGAAGCTATCGAAGCCATCGTGAACTAGCCAAGGCTAAAACCATGTGAGCGCGGGAAACGTGATGCACACATGCGCACCCCACGGTTTAAGCAAGATATAGTGTACACTACGTGGTGTACGGTGGTGACCATGCAGATAATGCTGCCTTCATTTGCACTACATGGTACATGCGCCGGCTGTGTAGTGTGCACATGGCTCTTGATTTTATCTATACTAAGCAGGTAATAGTGTAATGGCGACGATGCACTGCCATTCTTCAATACACAGCTAGTATAGTGTTGTGAAAATAATACCCGCACCCAATCACGATGCATATCGGCAGGTAACGAGAGGGCACTATTGCTCGGGATGGTGTTGTTTTCAGCAATCAGATACGAGTGAATGGTCCTCGTTTGTGGCTATATTAGTATTGGTGTGTATCGATATTGATATTGGTATTGGTATTGGAATCATCAGTTTTTGTAGCAATTAATATGACATGTTACATCGGAAGCAGTTATAGGCTTATAGCTTATCACTTGAGTAGACAAGATTCTCGACCGTCGTGCCTTGCACAGACCTTGCATATGGATAATTACCGTGCTCACGTCGACAAAGTACAATGCCTGGATCTATGCCATTTCCCGACTCGCCCCAAAGTTGAGCATACGCGGAAATACAAATCACACAAACATTCCTCTTACAACAGTATGGGTCTTCTGTATCGGAGGTGCGCATGAGCAAGATAGACACGGGATTAGCTTAGGTAGAGAGAGAGAGTTCCGGGTTTGGTTTTAAAACCCCGTTATCCGAGATATCGATTCGCATGGGGAAAAAGTGAGATGCAACTCATACCTACATACAACAGTGGAGGCTTAAAGCTACTATTAGTACTACGTACGTAAGTACACATGTAGATTAGGTATGCTTCAACGTTAAGAAATACATGCTTCAAGTACCTACTACACCGGCATACTGATGTAAAGCAGCTAAGGCCGTAGGTCTTTTTTAGCTGTCGGATGCGATGCTTAATTACATGTAAAAGTTGGTTCTATCGCAGGTGCTTGAGCAGGGAACAAAAGAGGTTCTTCACCCTCGATTTACCATGGGAAATTTCTAGTGGGTTAAAATGCTCGAACATGATTAGCCAGTATACGGCAAAAAGGAAAGCGATAAACCCTGCACGTATCCACTTCTAAACGATTGTTGTGGACTACACTAAGTATTACACTACACTACCACCTCCAGTACCTAGTACAAGGGGCGCATCCATTAAGTATGTATCTACATAGTGTGTATGTAGTGCTAATGTACTTACGTTATCATGTACTACTGTACACTACATTAAATATGTATCCAGTTATGTCTGTATTATGTCTGTATGCAATGTAGTTGTGCGTGTGGGGTAAGATGGCACCTCCTGCATGTGGCTTTTATGCTGTCTACAAATAGCCCTTAAGCTTAATACTATAGGTTCATGAACATACACACCTAATACTAAGAATATGCTTTATTTACGGGTAAGGGTGTATCGTGTTGGACAAGGCTGTCTGTCAGTCATCAGAGACGGGGCTTCCAATTGAACAACATAATGTATTATTATTATGATTATCGTTTCCATATGTCATCCTACTCACTACACTACCTGCTACACTACACTAGCGTAGTGTAGTGTATGGACAATACACTCCTACGCATACTCCTTCTTCATTATATGCAAATGTGTACGTACTGTAAGATAGCCCCCATTGAGGAGGAAGTCGACGCATGATGGCTGGAAGATTGAAGACACGTGGTTGGCGTCTGTCGGTGCCGCAAAAGTTCCTTTGTTCCATATGATCCCTACCAAACCACACTCACGCGCTCACACATACACACACGCTTTCTCTGTACCTGTTTCTCTCTCACTTAGTTTACTAGAACACCCCATGAAACAATATTTCTTAGTGTCTCACACCAATGTTGCCGCCTTGTTTTTTAGAAGCAAATAGACTTAAGGAAGTCAGAACCGAAAGTATTTGCTCTCCAATGTACATAGTAATAAGGTTACACTAGATCTTACTCTTCATAAATGATTCAGCACAACACTTACGGTAGCCCTTTTTGATAGCTATAGTTGTCTCAACTTAGCTATTATTGATCAGGGTCCAGGAACCAAGTCTTCAGCCCTACGCCAACAGTAGCGAGGCATTGCGCGACTGCTTAATTATTAAGAGTCAATTACTACACGAACTAAAGGTTTAGCTCAAAGCCACCTTTAAAAGATGGTAAAGGACCCTGCAGCCCTAACTACATCAGCTTCTTGGATGCGTATGATCCTTAATTAGAACCTCAACAGGTTGAAGCCTTATCATCAATATTGGTACACCACTTTCATGCGGTGTAGGCACTTGTTGATGCTAAGCCAAGTATCATTCGAACTAGTTTGAGTTGAGGTTTCATTTAGAGAATTAGGTAATCCACGACTTGGCTAGTAGACCGCATGTTACAAAGATTGATGGTTTCGTAGCTTCGATGCGACCCTATTGAATGGACCCTTGAGATGCTGCGGAAGAAAGGGGTTTCTATTCCGAAGGAAATAAGACGGCAGAGCCTCATGATTTTCCTCTTTAACCCAAGTACAAGCAAGTTACCGATAGTGTGATGGCTGGTGGGCTTGATTGCAAGTACCTGTAGGTACCGAGGTACGACGTCACACTATCTCACACTATTCGTCCCAGTCGATCGGCTTGTTTATCCCTCCGGAGCAGGGGTTCAAGAAATAAGCACTAGGGTAGTCTTGATATCCCTGTTTGCCATGCGCTTCCGGCAAAAACCCCTGCCAGTTGTCACTTAGTTGGTCGTCACCAGGCCGTGACCGGGTTCTAACCAGGCTCCAAGAGGTGGCACTACAGCAAGGGTCCCAATAAAACTGCATTAACATCTACAGTATCAATTCATATATAGCATCTCTCTCAGATGTCAGAAGCAGGAACACTTCTTTACCTCGAATGGATACCGATGTGTATGACGAACTCCCGTCTCCATACGAAAGTAGGGAAGGAAGATGCGTCTCATCAAGTGACCCCAATTTGGGGGACATATCGCTGCCCTAAACTACGCCATGAAAATCCTCTCACGGCCTTATCCATAACTTTTAGAAGTGAGGCAAAATAATGATGATAATTCAAATCTCAACTACCTAGTCGCATAAACCCCCACGGATTATCAGATTTGTGTTATGTCTTTCTATCTTTTTCACCACTCAAGATATCTTGACTCCCTTGTTCATAGGTAGTAATAGGTTGGTGTTATACCCGACTCGTGGTTTCCTAGCCATGTCATATGTAGGTTCAAAGGATTCCTTGGCGTATCAGGTAGCGGTGCGATCTTTTGGTCTGCCTCGATGTAAGTGAAACATTTCCATAGTACACGTGCTCTGCCAGAACCTTGATATTGCTGGCAGATAGGTTAATGTTGATGGCCAAGCAGATAATAAAAATATGACAAATTATGATCATGGTAACTTAATACGCTTCCTCGGCATGAGGTGGGGAGTAGGAACAGAAATTCTAGCGGGCAAGTAGGTATTAAAAAAATGACGATAGACACTACGCACAGTGCTGGTTAAGAGCATGGTTGTGTAAATGTAATGAGGGATCTCCTAGCTTTTAACTTTAAGGCTGTTGTGTACAAAAGAACATATTGGCAGTTAACTCGAGATTTTGTTTCATGAAAATATTAATATCGAATACACCATTGGCTTACCTTTTCTAATTCCAAGCTTATATGTGTACTTTGAGTATTGCAGTGAGTTTTGGTAGATTGAACACACTTACGAGCCTTCTGCCGACTTCTTGGCCATTGGGTAGTTCAAGGAGCTTCGGCCTGCTGTAGGGGTATTCACGTGTATTGCAAGTCACGAATGATGATATAAAGCTAATGCGTCAGAGTGGATCAAAACAACGGTAAAACTCGTAGTAGTGTCCAAAAGTTGACCGGAGGTAGCGAAATCCTTAGGGCCATGCGCTTCTCGTCAACCTGTCAACTCGAGATTCAAGCAGTCGAGTTGAATTAAGCCTGATATTTCTCATGATCATGGATACACTGCACTACTGATGGTGGCCCGCCCCGTGGTTATGAAGGCCAGGTTATGAAGATGAGATGAAGGCACTAACCAGAGCTCCAGAGAGCCGCCAACAGCCAATGAGAGGGTAGAAACCGTCCCAAACAGGAAAAGTTAAACGAGAGATCACCAAACCGACTTGGCGACCACTATGGAGACCACTATGGAGACCACTACGGAAACTCCACAAAACCGGGGAGACGCGCAGTGTATCGGCCGACAAGGAAAAGAAATCGGAGCGAGGCACACTCCGACTAGATCGCGCATGCATTCTCCGAGGTATTATTCTACTGTACTATGTGTGCAGTGGAGGAGGAATACATGCCAAGGCGAGGCGAGGCATTCTCCTACAGTACTAATACCATTACGAGTACCGAGACGGGCACTGCTAGACCGTACCGTAGTAAGTTCCGGGGTGCAAGTACACCAAGATCGCCAGAAGACCAGATGGCTAGTGCAGTCCGCAAATGTCCAAGCGTCTGTCGAAGAAGACAAGGCCTAACCAGTTCCCTCCATCGGTCAAGAACCTAGAAAGAATCCTCTCCGTATCCTGTACCGTACTGTCCGTGGTTACCGCGTCTATCACAAGAACACCCAAGACACTGATTTTGGTAGCAGTCTAGGCGTCTAAGCTTGAAACTCGACAGGGAAGTTAGCACCTACACTATGAGTACCTAGTGTACGTACTGCACTCCATCCGTCTCCCTCGCAAAAACCGGGGTCCAAAGTAATTACCCCATACAGAAATCCATATCGTCATGATCGATATCCTGAGTTTCTACTGTACTGTACGACAGTCATGTTCGGACGAATTCCGCGCTCGTCGACAGGGGAGCAAGTAGCAAGAATCCTTCTTGTTCTACACTACACTACACTACTGAGATTCGACTCCATTTGGATCTCCATTTTGATCTCCCCAGGCTTTACCTTTCCGAGACATCCTGGTTAGATGCCCACCACTGCCGGCCACATCGTTATAATCATTACTGGCCAACCACCAATTAAGCACCAATGGACCAGTAGAGGCAGATCTCCCAATCTGGCAAGGTCTTTGAAAAGAGGCCAGCTGAAGTCACCGTTTTCGCATTTCCGCTCAAATAGATGCTTCGATATCGATTCACTTACACATCACACAGCAATTCACGTACACCACTACAGATGTACATAAACATGACAATGAAAACATTTGGCTTCATGTCCAACAAAATGACCTATCATAGGAGTGTATACGTGTACTGTACAGTTTAATGATATGCATTAACCCCTCAAAGCCTTCTCCCAATACCACTTATACGCTACAACACTTGGCTCGCTAGTATGAACTAGTCACAACACAAGACAGAAAAAAAAATGAAAACAAAAGATCCAGAGTCACTCCCAACCTGCTACCTGCACTGAATCATGCAGGAAAACGTCTCATACCTAAGCACCAGAAAGGACAATACTCTAAAGCAGCAAAGCCACCCTTGTCGGTGCTGGCCGTCAATAATGATGGGAAATATATCGATGATCTACATTTCTGCATCGCAAGTATGCCATTACATTAATCATCGTGATCTGTGACAGCACACTAGATCTCAAGCGATTATTCCGAAAGTCAGATCGGATAATTCAGTGTGCATTTACATAATTGGCAATAATAAGATAGCCGCTATTACATCTGCCAAAGCAACCCACCCCGTCCTATCTAACCAATGGCATACCGAATCAATACCCTCGTACTCCTCGTACAAGTGTCGCACAGCAGCTTATGGATGCAACCTTGGCTAATTTTGGCACAGAGAACAAGGGGCCCTGATCGATGGGCGACCCGGGTGGTATTATGGGCTTGAAGGAATCAACACAGTGCGGTACGTCTGCGCTCTGATTCGCTGTCCCGGGGTCATTTATGGTCGCCGACTCGGGTTTCAGAACACAATGTCGTGCCAACCACACCACGCGCATTTATTCAAGGATCTTTGATGAATATGTTTGATGAACAATGTGACGGCGATCTGGAACGATGCAGAGAAGTTCGACAGATCTTCCAGATCCCAACAGGCCTGAAGACATCGGTCATGTGCGGTCTGCAATGTTTCGTGTGGTCGCAAATCCTCACTTCTCCAAGACAACCGACCTATCGCAAACCCAATTATCATTGCCCCACGATGTGTAGTATTGAACAGAGGCCATCCCGACCATCGTTTAATGTACCGAGCATACTACACTACTCGGTAAGTGTACACTCCATTCCACTGCTAAGTATAGTCTTGTGGCGGTGACGAGAACTTGACCTATTCTAGCTTAGACGTTGGAGTACACCACACTACCGCGAATTAACCAAGTGTATGGCTTGCAAACAGTTTCACGACTCCTGCTTGTAATAGCCAAGTTTTTGATGTTCTTTTGATTTATTGAGTCCTACGAGAAGAGGGTAAATAAACCAGATAGTAATTCTAAGAAGCCTAATAAACCCAAAAGAAAACAGAAAGCGCACGTAACAACTCTCGCGAACTAAACGTAAATAATCTCCAAAAGATGAAGTACATGTTCAACTCACTTAGGCTCTGTATGTGCAATGCAGTGTATAGATATATACATGTAGATACACGTTTACATCATTGTATATAACAGGTAAGTATATGCCATTACCTAGTAGGTAGCGCATCCAGTAACAGAAGCACGGCTCCCAACCGCAGGTCCGTCATCCTACACTAATTTCTTAGCTTCAAATCTGCTAGCACGCATGTCTCGGGACCGAGAGGACGTTTTGCGATACTGGGTAGCCTATCTAGTAGGTAATCCTAATTCCATAGTTCTCTAAGGATTGTCACCCACACAGTAAGTACTTGCAGAGTACAGTATCAAAGTTACAGTGTACGTACTATGTATTATCAATATAGTAGCTAGTCACTATTACACAGCAGCATACTACTAGTACCAAGACCTCCAAGCTACACAAGATGGCGTACAATTATACAAAACGACGCCTCATATATCATCAGCATCGATAATTCGGTACCCAGCGGTGTATAGTGATGATTATATGGATATGTATGGCTGTGGCAAATAAACCCCCGGGGAAAAAGTAGATAGTGTTTACTAAATCTAGATAAACGCTCTGACTAGTTCCAATCCTAAACCACACTCCCGGGTCCTCGTTAGGAATCACTAACATTAGGCTAGTGTGCTGCTACAAGTAAGAAAACTCGGTATGCTAATGAATCAGCGAACGGCTATTATCCTCCCAGGACAAGGATCCGGTGAGTGACGTCCAGGCCTTCTGGTTGGGTTCAATACCCCTTACAACTGATATGATCGGGTCTAGTTCGTACCGTAGTTTCGAACATTCTCCTTATTATAGAAACCCGACGTTGACGTTTCTTCATCGCCATGGTTTATTGGCATCTGGTGAGTGACGAGTCTCTCTCTCTGGGGCCTTCCCCCGCCCCCGCCCCTCTTCTCTGTCCCCTGTCTTGGTTGCACTGTAGCCACACAAAGGTTCCTGATTACTGCTTTGGGAAGTAGGTATTACTCCAATTCTTATCTAATACAATGTGATCTCTTCTTCTTAGATTCAGGCTGCCACGGAAAATACCAGTTCCTGCTACCAGTAGCCTGTGTAATTTATGCGCAATCGCATCAAAATGCACGCCCCTGGATGGATCGAGCCCCTCAGGAACCGGTAATTGCAGAAACACTCAAATAGTGTACCTAAGCCAATATTACATAGCGCGCGCACCTAGAGACGGTATCCGATGCGCCGATTGTCTACTCGCGTACACTAGCAGTGTAGGGGTAACGGGGTGGTATACTTGCTGCATCCGACTGTGAACGGCTCTAAGGTCCTACCTCCCTGCCTAGACCAAGTAGATAGTTAGTAGTGTAGTTGAATGCTTGCCTAACATTTTAGTTACCGGCCGCCTCTCTCCTACCGGCTCTCTACCGGTTCTATTAAGAACCGGATCTTGTTGGTTCAAGAGTCTAGGCACCACTACCTGCATTAGGCCGTCCATGATGCTGTGTCGAACTACGGCGCGGACTGCCGCCGGCAGCAGGAGAAGCCGGTGGCGGCAGAAACGCAGTATGTGCAACAACAATTAGTACTAGTGAATACAATGTCGGAGGCGCCGCTAAACACCAATCAAACCAACAACTCGGTTCTCCGCTCTGCACAATTCTCCATCGTCGTGTCGACTTGCTTACCTACTTCCCATGTACTATACTGTGCTTGTGTTGTACACTACTAAGGATGTACGCAGTATATTACATATACGATAGGAGTGAGTAACAAGCAATACACTACCTAGTGTTCACGAGTTGATATTTGCGCCTTGTATACCTATATCCTATACCATGTCGCATATGATTCAGCCACTATTGAAACTCAAGTACACGCTACTATGGTAGGGTTGCTACCGTAGCGTATACTATGTACTATAGTATACACCGCACTTATGATATAGGCATGGTACTGGGTAGGTGACAACCCTGTCTCCCCCGTCATGTGTTTGACCTGTCGCTGCATGCCCAGGGCCCCCTGTGGAAATTACCGCAAAACACGACGACACAGGGCAATTGAAAATCACGGAGCGTCACTCCTTGTCATGTCCGTGTGTCGCAAGCCACCATCACGAAAACCCTGCCCATATCAGCAAGGGTCTGTCAATCGTCCCAGCGAGCTGGGTCGGGTGCCACGAGGAAGGGTAACTTAGGGCGTGGCGTCGAGGAAGCCTCTCTGTGAAGATCTGCGCTTGGCTGGATGGCGCCGGCAGACCACCAAAAAAACTCCAGGGGCCTGAATGAGGTCCCATCTACATACATAGGTAGGCAAAAACTGTCCATCTTCGATGTCATGACAACATTCGAACATCATGCGAAAAGCAATGAATTGCCTCCTGGGTAATCAATGCCGCTGATGCCGATCCAGACAACAGACGAGCATAGTCAAAACTACACTACCTATGAGTAAGATCACTCCTTAACACTGATCCTACAACAATACCAGTCTCATGTGGAGAGCATCATGGGGGGTCGGAAGATGACATACGAGCTTGCCGCTATTGCTTACGTTCAACAAGTTGTTCGTGAGTAGATTGCGATTTGCTTAGCAGCCTCAGGGAGACAGGGAGACGAGATGGATGACTACACACAATGGCTATCCCAGCCCATAGAGGTTCCGGCTCTCTGGGCTCCTGCGCGCCGCTCCGTAGCCCGCTATCAATGGAACGCTGTGCGCTTAACGATTCCCCTCTAGTCCTAGCTGCTACCATATCTGGTTCAAAACGCCCATCATTTGCCCCGCGACGTGGCGTCCGCCAGTAGCCCCTACGCTAGTAGTCTCGCTGCCCCTACAAGCACTCAACCGTGCTAGGGATTTGGCTCGAATACCCAGGCGCGCCGTATGGTATATGACCTTATACTATAGCGCGCTATTCGCATTTTGGGTGGAAGAAGCGAGAGAATCGTGCTCGCTAATATTTAGACTAGGACCCCACGATCACGTACATGCAGAATCCCCGTCCAAACCATTTGACTCCCTTGCCAAGCCATATCTTTATTACCTCACCGGACAGTTCACTATCATGAGTGTATTTGGCTCCCTTCGCGCCGTAGGGACTTTGAGTATGTACATCTCTTACCGCTTTACTAATGACCCAAGTTAAGCAGGTCACACCACGCATGATTTCAGGTCTTCTGTGGAGATTGTAGTGTGGTTCTTAGTTAATATAGTAGTAGGTATCAGATTCCAACAATGACTACGTAGTCCCTTGGAGAATAGCACCCCTCGTACTGTACCCGGCTTATTCATTGCATGCTTGGCTCACCTACATCCATCTCCCGGATGGCGCTCTTACATGTGTGAAAAACACGACGCTAGGAACTTCCCGACCAGTAACGACCACTAGCAATGGTATGGACAGCCACGATTGAGACGATGGCGGCTTTTGGAAGCTCAACAATGTGTGTCCCAAAGTCCCAAATCAATAACGCCACCTCCAGAGTGGCGCCGTGATGCCATCTAAGTATATTACTTATGTAACCTAACCACGCTTGATCAATCAGACGCCATGATAGGTGAGCAAACGCGAGACGCTGTACCCAACCGCTTCCCAAAAAAGAACCTCAAGCGAAGCGACAGGGAAAGACTCTGGCCACCTTGAGCCTCATCGGACGACCGTCAGGACAGATGAGTCTAGAAGGCCGAGTGGCTTTCCATTCTAGGAAATTATACCTCGTTCGACGGATTAGTGTAGCATAAGTGTCATAGTACAACAGCAGTAGCCTGCATGCATTCGGAAAATATTCGTTCGTATCATAAACCCAGCACTTCCGGCCCGTTGCACACCTTCATCATCGCCGACTGTCTTTTTCCTTTGTAGCATGTTACCCAGAAACCGCCGACCGTCCTGTCGCTGTCATTAATCGCTCTGACCGCCCCGCGTACACCTACCCCGGACAGGCGCAGGTTCCTATGCTAATACGATGATGATGCCATAAGCACAACTGAGAGCTCAAGGCATCAAATCAGATCATCTTAATTGCCAGTATTACTGCTGAGTAGCCAACATGTCACCATCTCCATCGCGTGAGATCATGGCGTTGACCGTTGGCAATGCCGCGGCGTCGTCATGAATGGCTACACTTGCCCTAAATCGATGTACTCAACGACTCAATGATATTACTAGTACGATTCCTCTGTATCCAGAAATAAACCATCTCCTCTCTCCGTGAAATGAAACCTCCACATTGGCTTCTGTCTATCTGTATGGAATCACATGAGCGCCAAGTAATGCTCAGGTATGTCTTGCAAGATGTCCCTAATTGAGATTCGGCCCACGCTATCGTGTCGACTCCGCTACGAGGCACACCAGTAAGGCGGATTGATGCGATCAAAAAAACCGTTGGTGAACGAACCATGCCCACAAAACCCGCAAACGGCGGACACGGCGCGCCAACGCAGCGAATCTCGTGAAGCATTCCAGATGGAGGAAAGTCGATGATTCTCTCTATTCTTTTTCGGCCCACCATCCCAAGTGAACGCCTACGCTACCACCCTCCCCAAACAAAAGACCACGTTGTCCGGAGACCGATGATCGACGCTACATACGCCATCCCCTTTTCTTTAATTACCGGCAAGTAACGGGTAGGGCGCCGAACGTAACGAGATAGTCCACTGCGAACTCAAGTTTGGGGCGTCGCGTTCGCTGATGTGTCAATCACGGTAACAGAGACATTCTTTTGCTTCTTTGTCTCGCCCTGCACACACGCCTCTTGCGAAATGCGCATAACATATCTGCAATACACAGACATGCATACATTACGTCCGTATTGATATCTGCACATACATACGCACATACATAAATACCACATAGTAGCATACACACAATAAACCACATGGCCACACACCCTCTCTGCATGCGAAGTGCAGGACAAAATGACAAATCTAGGAGATCGGAATTTTGGTGGTTACCGATGAGGACTGCCCGGGACTTTTCTTCCCATCATCCCCATCTTTTGATTCCTTGCAAGTTTTCGCACGTTTTCGGTTTCGGTATCATCTCCGGGCTCGGTGCGACGCTGTAAATACCGGTGAGTGGATTAGTTTGCGCCGGATAATCCCAATGCCCGTCTGATGGCTTAGGCAGCCTGCATAGTACATAGTGTAGGTATTACTGAACCCTGGCGCGAATGAGTAAGTCGGTAGCATCGGGGGACGCGTGCACGCGCAGACAACTGCTTTGCTTTGCTTCACCGTTTTCGCGCCCAAATTCCCACATTCCATCCATTTGTCTTACAATCCAATGTCCTACATCGGCCAGCGAAAGGACCTTGCCACGGAACATGGAGGCCACAGTATGGCGGTGCAAGTCCGTCCGTTGTTCTAGAAGACTTCTTCTGCCCCTTGACAAATGTCCGCCATGCACCCAATTCCCATACCTGCTCTCTCCACATTCCTCCTTTCCCTCTCCCTCCTTCTTCATAAGGGGAAAACAAGCGAAGTGTAGGCTTGAGCCAAGAAGTCTAGGTGTCTAGGTGCCTACTTCCGGTGACTCAAAGAGGGAACTGGCACACCCGTAGGCACCACGGTAGTTTCGGCGCCACGAGGGATATTGGACCACTTCCGCGTGGTTGACTAGCATTGTCCTCGTCGCCAACCCTTCTGCTGGAGACGCGAAGAATAAGCACAACATGATTGATCGGCGCATGTGGTGCGGTGACTTATTGTCCTTTACTTTTGCTACGTGTGGCTGCGCCGCATCGTCACGCCGACAGACGTCTAACCTAGAACTCCACGTGTCGTCTCCCCCCCCCTTCGCCTATGCTGCTTTCTTCCCGTACCTGTATGCCAGTGGGCTTAGACGAGACGCCCGGCGACTGCTTGTCGAATGCATGTTGCCACACCCTACATGGTGGATCTACCTTGAGGCCGCCGTCTAGAACACCCCTTTCCTTGGATTTTGGGGGTAAGATGGAGATGAGGGGGAGGGGTGATTACTTTATCCTCCTCACCGTTGGCCCCCTTTACTCTCGGGGAATCAAAGATAGGTGTTTTTATGGAGGACGCCATAGTGGCTGATCTCCGAGAACTGAGTATAGGTGACTACTAGTGCTGCCTAGGAAATAGGCCACCATGTTTGTGGAGTGTGCTACGCTATGCTTGATTTCGTACGTATCTAGACTATGATGTAGAACTAATCAAGCACTTTGGTTTGAACTGGGATCGGCTCTATACCAATGGTCGGCGAACCCAAACATTCGCCGTCCTGTAAGTGCGTTAATGGTGGGTGAGCATCAAGATGCCGAATTATGCATATAGATATAGACAAACAGGGTCTGCAAGATAGCACATATCATTATCATTAAACAACTGCAAGTGAGCAACGATGAATATCGAAAAGCATATTTTAAACATGATGCCGCTGCAGCCGAAACTCGTGGGAGCCATGATGATGCACTTTGCTCCTCACACAGGCGTGTACAACCTGGTGATGATCGGGCATTCTGTATTGCATGAACTCATTGGGGCACGTCAATGCCGATTTGACGCCTTTGTGGCGTGGTGCTTAACTCACGCCCGTCTTGCATTATCATTATGTTATTATATGGAAGTATGACGACAAGGGGTAGATCTGATATGCATTGGAAACCTCCGCCAACAGATTACACCAACACTTTGGAGGATGCCACGAGGCCAGGGGTGAATCCTTACCATGGAGAAAACTAACCCTCATTGCAAGAGTGCCATTTAATTATATTGCAAACGCACTGATCTATTTAGTTGCCAATATCATAATCTCCGCTGTTGATAGTTTGCTCGCGAATCAAGTAAGGATCCTGTTCTAATACCTGGGCGTAGATCCTGAGATTGTCACTCTTACGGCTCGCCATAACTAACAATGGATGGTAAGGAAGCTCACTTCTTCGGAGTTTCCCTCAAATTGCAAAGGCTATCTTGACATCTTAGGATAATCTGTATGAAACGATAGTTGGTCTCGGCGGCATTATAGAATTCAGGTACCGTTCTTGGTCCTCTCCCTCTTCCCAGTTGACATATGTTAATATTTCTCTCTGAAGCTTCGACATTGGCAGGCACTCATTTCCCTTTTTACCCTCATATAGATACAGAGGCTTCATGAAAGTTCGCTGGACCCTGAAAGACGGACCGAGGCGAAAAAGAGAAACTCCCACCTCAATAGTTGTTCGCCGTTAAGGGGGGAGGAGGGGTTGAGTCGGTGGTTCAATAGCTGTATCTAAATGACAATCGACACAGACTTGGGAAAATTGGATGAGCACTAGCTAGGATGGAAAGAATTATCGAGATAGAAGAGATCTTTGGGTTGTGTGGTGGTCTCCTCTGATGAACTAGACTCTATTAATGTTAAACTCGAGTATGGTGGGAGACTGAGTCCTGTTACCTCCTCTACTTCATCGACCCCTGATACGGGGAGCGAGTTTGATTTAGTGAGGGGTGCTCTATTGAATTCCTCTATGATTCTATCGTTATTCCTGGCGTGGTCTACTATGTCCTTGCATCTACTAGCCCATGATGCTCTCTCCCTTAGTAAACGACTAATGGCGTCTATGGCGATTGTTTGGGTACGGATGTAACTAGATATATAGGTACACATATACAATGCTTCAATTTCTAAACCCATATTTATCCCGTCCACCACGCTACGCAAGAGTTTCTCTTAGATTTGCGTGGTTTGCAACCCTGGCTACACTCTATCATCAGTCTCGACACCCGTAAAGTCCTGTAGCGGTTTCTGTAGTCTGCCTCAACTTCTTCAAATTTGATGGTACTTTGATTAATTAGACCGAGGGCCTGAGGACATTGATAATTACATCTTCTTAGATGATTCATCTAAAAGCCGGGCAGCCTCTTTCGGCGAGGCCCATTTCAGTAACGATATAGGTATAGAGTTGCTGATAAACAAAATAAAAATACTCATAGTTTGCTGGATTTATGGTAGCTACTATTCTAACCAATAGACCGATCATTATCCTGATGATCAGTATCACTGGCAATCTTCCGTCTGGTTTTGGCCGGCCCTGTATCCTGTGAGGTTGTAATGATACATGAAGAAACAATCACTGGGACTATGATCGGTTGGAAATTGTTATGGATATCTAGCCCTTAGGGAGGACTGGCCTTCTAAGCTCGAGGAGTCGATGGAGCTCTGTATCTTATCATGTGACTTTCTTAATATCCGGACTCTAACCTAAGGATTTAGCAACGATACCTACCTGGCTCTCTACGACGGTCGAGTTATTTTGTGTTGCAAGGAGTAGTAGTGTTTGTATCATCCACTATACGTTTTATTTTGAGTGACTCGGCACTATTACACGGTATAGTGCCGTTAATATAGGCCTCATTCTAGTATCTTGGTAGGCGGAGATTGTTGATAAGTTATTTTAACTAGTGCGGTTACGTTGTAGTTTGCCCAGCCAATGTTTCCCATAGATACGAGCCTTCATCTCCTTCCCACTAAAATTCTTCCATTGTTGCGCGTGCTGTCGATGCTGACTTGTAGGGTTCAACACTGTTGTTTCTGGAGTCTACGTCGCGGTCGGGAGATGCCCCCAATACGTAAACAAAGGATATCGTCATAACCAAAGATCGATTCTGAAACCCTCAAGCTTTGTAATCCGTCAACTTACTAATCATATAAATACCATTTATTCTGCCTATTGTCTCCTCATATGAGAGGATTGGCTATGCTATCACCACAATGGCAGGAACTGAGAAGTTCTTGGGCCGAAGGTATCGTATGGTAGTTATAATTCACTAGTGAAAGCCTTGGAAAATGAAAAACATGCGATCTTCTCAAAGCTGCTAGTTTTTTCACTTTAGTAATCCTCCTTATGGAACAGATCAACCTATAGGGGCGGTGATGTAACAACGGTCAAAGGCTAGGAAAGAGATATATACGGTGTACTGAGGATCCTGGGCGGATCGTGTCTTGATTTTCACAAGGGATTATCTTATACGGGCCTAATGTCATTTATAATAAGTGAGATGCCGTGAGGACAAGGACACCGATAATGATGAATCGCTAATAAGACCTCCTTTGTCATCTCAAACGATAAGATGAATATAGTCTTCACCTTCCAGAAAATTTCTAGACTACCATCTCTCATTTCTATCTTATAGCCTCAAGGCATCACACGCCTTTGTTTTCCCCGACTCAAAACTATATACCCGCCGTCTTGCAAGCGGTCACATTTATCCCGCCAATGTGGAACAATTTTACTCACCCATATGAAAATCTGTCACGCGAAGCTTCAAGATGTAGAAAGACCTCAGAAAAAGAGGCTCGCTTGCCTCTTTGATTGATGCTAGCTTTGAAGGATATAATATAACTAACCTTCAACATCAATCTTGCTCCCCATGGGCTTCACTATGAGTAGCTAACCTATAATTCAGCCCAAACCTACAAAACTCTCATGCAAAGCAAAAAATCTCAATGTGATTGGCCGAACGAATTCTTTCGTCGCTCTTTGAAAGGCGGAAGAAACTCATTTAACTCATCATGGGAAGAGGGAGAAAAAAGAACCGCCGCAACCGGTACAACCCCACGAGTAGCAATAATAACAACTCGAGGCATAATCTCGATCGCGACGATGACTTTATCATGCATGGCGTCGACCACAAGAACCTTGCCTCACCTAACCGGCGCCGCGGACGGGGATACGGCAACAATAACAGAAACAAGGGTCAGAGAAGAGACAGCGGAGCCCCGACACAGCGCAATCAGGTAGTCTCCTTCAACGATAATCCCTTTGAAAACCTCAGCCTAGACGAGTCGGCACACCAAGATCAACAAGGGGGAAGGTTCCAGCGACGGCCAAGAAATCGAGATCAAAACCGCACTGGCAATCGTAATCCACAAAGATACGACAACCATCCTCGACACCAAGGTAACTCACACAACACTCTACCGGCAAACACTGGGGTCGCTGAAAACCACACCCAAATCCCAAGACGCACGTACGGCAATAATACCCTGGTCCCCTCCTCCCCGTTACCCCCGCAGTCTTCAAGCTCAGTAAGTCCCGGACGACCACGTTTCTGCCTAGAATGTAGTGCGGTGCGGCGCGCGAACCTAAAGCTGCGCGACTGGCTTTCTTCGGCTCTTGTCCGCACCTCGGAAGTTCTAGACAGTTGGAGCGACGAGGTAGACGTGAGCATAGGGTCAGGGGACGAGATGGATTGGCAGCCAGAGCCGGTAGTGCGAGTCCTGATCTTACCAATTAACCCTATTACCAGCCTCCCTCATCATGCTGGGACCGGGTGGCAGCAACAATCGTACGGTAATGCCGGATATGGAGACATGCCAGCGATGGTACCGACATGGGGAAGCGGAGAGACGCCCGGGAATAACGGCATGTCCATCTTAGGCCAGGGCAGTGTCGGCCAGATGACGAACAATAGTTGCGGCAGCAGTATGTGGGCACATAATTCCGCTTTCGGGTTGCAGTCTGCGACGATGATAACACCGCCTGTTACACCACCGTCTCTAGTAACCTGAAGTTTGTCATTTTGAAATTCATGTACATCACATGCTTTGGCATACCAAAGCCAAGTTGAATTGGCAAACTCTTGACGAGGATGACATAGATGATGACGCAGGTCTAGAGACGTAGAATAGACAGGCTAGGTTCTAAATAAGGACCAAGACTTTCCATATATTGAAGAATTATACACGAGGCTGTTTTATTAGTTTCTCAAGGTTGATGGATAGGGGCGTTGCATACTTGCTTGATTTCTACCCATTGCAAATACTAGAAACTACACCATGACGAAGGCTCGCGGATCTTGTTTGTTTCCTTTTGTAATACTTATTCGACAAAACTAACTCGGTAAAATACTGATAGCACCAGCTAAGATGTGATTTATGCAAAGAGATCATAATCGCATAATGCGCACTGTTGAGAACATCATTGTATTGCGTGGGGACAGACCGAGCCTGAGAGGTATCAGACAGATAGGTACGGACTTTCCCGTAAGAAAACCTGACAAAATCACAGCCCAAGTCATTCCATAACGCCAATCGCCGGTGCCTGATGAAAACCCACCTAATGTGAGATAGGACCACCACACATTTTATGATACTATTACGCTTCGAGTGCCTAGTTCTTTGGGCCTTCATACCTGCCAATAACTTCACTAGATTAGTATCAATTTTGACTGGCCGAATTTAGTGGAATACTCACCGACAGCGTGGTCACGCTCGTACGGTTCTGGGAATTTGTTAGTTCTGCGTTATCGTAAAATGCATGTATGTACGCACCCAAGGTCCTAATCACCGACGTTAGTCTGAGTAGCTTATTATCAAAAAATTTGAGTGAACTCACAATTGTTCAAGTGGTTTGAGGCCTCCTTGGCGCAGCTTTTGTACTTCAGCCGCAAAGACTGCCTCGGGCGCAGCTGTGCTGTCTATGCAGTTGGCCTTGATGGAGATAACAATACCACCACCAATTTTTAAGAATAATGAGGCGTTCAAGAGGGCAATTCTCGCTTGATCTGGCTGGGCAACGTCCTACAAATAAAATTAGATAACAACTTTCTCGAACTGAAACATGATGGCCGACGTACGAGGAAGATGCAATCTACCATAGGTACTAGCATACGGTATTTCAAAGGATGACGTGCGTCTTCAACAACTATAAAATAAGGAGTCAGTAATGGTCGTATATCGTACAATCGCAGGTTTTGATAGCACGTAAAACCAAACACCAGAAAGGGCAAACAGGGCAAAATTAAGGTCGGGAGTCATACTGGGCACTACGTTGGTTCTGTTTTGGGCCATTGTGGTCTAGTGAAAGGTTAGTGATAGCGACTATAAAGGAGCCTGCAAAGTACTTACAAGGTCACGTCCGGATCGATGACTGAATTCGACTGGTAACTGTTAGTCGAAATGCTGGTTTAACAGCTAAGGTGGCTTTCTTGCCTGCATAGACGTTGCCAGTTGGCCCTACTATATCGGCGACTAAATAACATATAGTTAGTAATTGGTATTGCCGTGTAATCACTATATCATTCTCTCGTGCTAGAACTTACCATGGGATACAGATGTGCCTGAGGCAGACCCTAGGTACAGTACTTTTTTCCCCGGGGCGATGAAGATATTATCAATACCACCGATAACCGCTGCGGCCAACTTCGAACGGAAAGGATTCTATCCAATATTGGTTAGTTTTGCTATGCAACTGGGGAACGACCCGGCAAGTTCTCGACGCAATGCAAGAGCAACGCGCCATAGTTTGCTGAAACGGTGTAATAAAAACTTCGAGTGCGTACCCAGATTCTGTATTCAATCTTGGTGCTCACGGAGGCACCGTCGGCATCCTTGGTTGTTTCGTCGACGGAGATTCGCTTCTCGCCATACTTTTCGCACGACACGTTAATGGGCGATTCCGAGTTTCGGGTACTCGCGGTCAGGGCATATCGAGGGCAATGTGCTTCGAATTGGCTCGACCTTAGGGGCTTAGATTACTTACTGTGAATATGTTAGCAGTGATTATAAAATACTACTTCAATGGCAAGGATAATACGCAAGATGTTACTTACCAACTTCAATACCCGGAGCAATCGAGCGTGTGAGAAGATCTAAAAACCGAGAGTTAGAGCCCAAAATCTAGAAAGAATAGAGGTCGAAGAGGGCTCGGTCATGCGTGTAGACGAGTGAGTGGGAGAACTCTTTATCGAGCACCCTATCCAAGCCAGCTGAAGAGGGTTTAGATGGGAAGATAGGTTACTTACGATCTTCCTTGCCTATAGAGTAGAGTTAGTACCTAATCTGATGAGCCCATTTGAAACGGTATCGATCATGTCTGTGTCCCAGGACATAAACAGACTCAATCATCGGTGAGGTTACTTACCACGCGATACGAAGATACCAGCGCTTAACGAGAAGTTAGTACCAACCCACCTCCAGCGAAAGATAAGCATTGTCATGCACACTTACTGACGATGCTATATCGGTAGTGTTAGTCAACTGTTCCGTCGCAAAATTCGAAGCTACGTGAGAATCGTGACATACGGGTTCCACAACTACTTTGGCTCCTGCACCACCAGGCTTGCCTCCTCCGCGACCACCGCGACCACCACCACCTCGTGGAGCACCACGGCCTGATTACACACCTGTTAGTACTCAATTGGCATGAGAGAACCCGGGAAAGCACAAACCGCGGGGACCACCTCGACCACGATCACCAAATCCTCCACGACCACCTCCACGAGCACCGCCCCTGCCACCGCGATCACCACCGAAGCCTCCACGGCCTCCTCCGCGACCTCCACCGAAACCACCGCGACCACCGCCACGGGGAGCACCTCTTCCACCTCGTGAGAAGGACATATTTGGGGTTATAGACTGTTGGTGGGCTGAATGGAAGTTGTTCGTGCACCGGTGACTTGGTTTGTCGGGATGTGAGAGCTTGCGACAAAAGTATGTAGCTATGTTCCTCGAAATAAATTTTCTAAGGTTCGAGCTATCATTATCGATAAAGGAGATGGATGGAGCTCTAGACGTTTTAAAGTGGTCCGAGCGTTTTCTTTTCTTCTCGAGCGGCTACCGAAGATCTACCGGGTTGATTACATAACCTATCTAATCTTTACACTGCTATGTATTACTTAGGTACTACGTTAGGTACCTGTTAGGTGCATATAGCCCCACATATCGATTCCCTTCCCCCAATCGAAGCCCAGCTAAGGGAGAGGTACGTACCGAGGGCTTAGTGAGGGCACAATTTTTGCTCAAAACCATTTTTACATCAAAGAATCTCGCCAAACAATTCAACCACCAACGACACCGACTCCATCTCAACTAACCACCCACAGCACAGCAGCCAAGATGGTACGTTAGAACGAATTCCAGATCGCAGAATCATTCTCGTCGCACGCGAAATCTCCATTACACCGTTGCACCGTTTCCTCCGAATTACTCCCGAAAAATATTACCCATGTTTAGGCGGGGATGTTGAGGTAGAGGAGACAATGGGCTGACCAAGGATTTTCTTGCTTTTCCAGGTTCGATACGCTGCCACCGAGATCGAGTCCGCGAAGTCGGCTCGCGCCCGCGGTTCCTACCTCCGTGTTTCTTTCAAGAACACCCGCGAGACCGCCCAGGCCATCAATGGCTGGAAGTTGACCCGCGCCGTCAAGTTCCTCGAGAACGTCCAGGAGAAGACCGAGGCCGTCCCCATGCGACGATATGCTGGCAGCACTGGCCGAACTGCTCAAGGTACGACTCACGTGCATTCGTTGGAAAATTCGATTTCGATTGGGAGCTAGTGTGCACTTTGGGAAGAGACGAAAACTTGTCGGGCAAAGTGAAGAGCTGCTTCTGCGATCGAATCGAGACTCAAATTTGAAACACAAGAGAAGTAGGGTACTGACGGTATTGGATTGATAGGAAAGCAATTCGGTGTTTCCCGCGCCCGCTGGCCCGTCAAGTCCGCCGAGTTCCTGCTTGGCCTTCTGAAGAACGCCGAATCCAACGCCGACGCCAAGGGTCTCGACACCAGCAACCTCATCGTCAAGCACATCCAGGTCAACCAGGCCCCCAAGCAGCGACGACGCACATACCGTGCTCACGGTCGTGTATGTTAACCACCAACATCTCACCCACTGTTACTTTTCAATCGAAACCATTCGCTAGTACACCAATTCTAACCATGCTTGCTACAGATCAACCCCTACATGTCCAACCCTTGCCACATCGAGCTCATCCTAACCGAGGGTGAGGAGACGATCCAGAAGTCGGAGCAGGTTCAGTCCCGTGATGTTGCTCACCTTTCATCGAGACAACGCGGTGCTCGCATCAGGAAGGCCATCACCTCGTCTTAAACAGACAAGGACGAGTGATGTGACGATATGATGGCTGGTCGGTTGGGGATTTAGTTGCTTTAACTCCAGGTGTCAAGGCGGTACGTAAGCATAGGGTCTAGGTTTCTGGCATGCAACTTTTGCGATACGAAATAAATATTCGTGGTTACCCCAAAATACACAAGGTTCTAAGTTCAGCCGGTTCTTTCGAGAACATCGCATTGGTGTCAAGATCAACAGCGCAGCGCGTCTCGGGTCCCTCGGGTTCGAGCTTCAGACCTGAATAATTTAGAAAGTTAGTATTTGCCACTTAGATTGTGGTTTACAGGACGCTCGCCTACAATATCTTGAGGCGAACGCATGCGCCATCGGAAGCCTCCAAAAGTATATTTGTCCCATTTCATTTTCTCTCGTTCCAAGTGCATATGTGTATCTATGTGTTAATGTGGTACCCCATATTGGTATGAGTTTCACTTGGTGTTACTAGTCATGGCATGAGAAAACTAAGGACATCTAATATCCCACCGTACATCAACCCGGGAACCGATATAGTGTGAGATTCCGGAATTCAAACGCCTTCTATCTCTATGCTCACGTTGTGGATATAGGGATGTATACCGCAAAACCCCAGCACTAACTTTGGTAATACTTTCATGTATATATTGTCAGCGACATCGGATACTGGCTCAGAAAGGCGGAAACAAGGCAATAAAGCATTACCATCCCCACGGCTGCCACGAGAGAGGAACAACGAAAAGGCATGATGGATTACATGCAGGAGATCCCAGCTGCACAGAACTACAGCGACCCAATCGTACCTACCTACCTAGCTTTTCCGGTGATCTCGGCCGGAAAGCTGGGTCCGTGTTATTCTCATCTTCGTCGTCCCCCCAGCTAGTGAATTTCAAGTGATATTGCCCGCGTCAGCTAACTGCTCTATCAGATTTGAGGCTCTGGTTCAGCTTAACATCAAAATACTACAGTAGTGGAACGGTTAGCTCCGCGTGGTCCATCGCACCAAGCCGTATCACGAGAGATTGAGGCTCAAATGGTCTGGCCTTCGGACTTGGTTAGGCAGACGACTCATGGGAGAATAAGCCGTATACAAGCGGGCTAAAAATGGCATCCCGTCCTTGCCAAGATCGTTTGCCTAGTTTTGTTTCCCTCGTCATTTTTCTTGGGTTCCTTGATTGTTTGTGTAGCTAGAAATAGGAAACTTCACAATGCAGGCTGAGGACGGCTATTAGAGCTTGCTGAAATCTACGGCGGGGGAGTGGTAGTAAAGGATCATCCTAAGAGAGGGAAGATGATGAATATACTAGCTTGGGGTTTTTATATACATACTACCTATGTAGTCTATTGTGTATTCGTTAATGTCGATATCTGCTGGCTACATATCATGTCACGCTGCTAACGCTTTCAACCCTATCTATCGGAGTGACTCTTCCAGCGCATTTGAGTTAAGTAATGAGAGAGATGAATAAGGGTAGTGATTGGGAGATGGGCCCTTCGTGTAAGGGAGAAAAGGAATGCAGTATACAGACTGTGGAATCCGTGGTTTGTACCTACTAGTTGGAGAGAGTTAGGTATCGGCAGTATCTTGAGACATGGCCAGCCTCGGTCGAAGGCCAAAGATAGGCCAGACAGGGAATTAGCACGTAATAAACGGCGATGGTCAGGGATACCGGAGTTAAGAAAGCGCTTCGGGACCGCCCTTGCCATTGCCGAAGGCAAATGGCTAGGTCTCAGGTTGTAATGCACACCCCTCGCACAACGAGTGCGGCGCACAAGGCAATACAACGCCCAATTCGGCCGAAAACGGCAATGCGAGTATTGAACAAGGCCAGAGAAGGGTGCAAGGGACTTAGAAACATGACGTGAAATGCGAATCTAGACGCGAGTCTGCGGCAGCCTGCTCGCCGGTGGGAATCGAAGGAATGCAGTCCTATGCCCCCAATCGTTGCCTGAATCCGAGACAGCCGAGGACTTGCCCATTCATTCATTCCCTGTAGCATTATAGTACCGTATAATACTGTGGGCGTGGTTCGTCCTGCAGCCTTACAACGGGGCTTATGTTTGTGTTCTGCCAGCCTCACGCCGCCGTGGAAGGAAGAAATAGGTCGCCGTCTGTAGTGTAAAAACTTCACCGACATTTCGTATATCCGTCGTGGCGTGTAGGCAGTCAAGTGAACAAGGCAGGCAGACACATATAACCATCCGTTAACTAAGACAGGCATATCATGACACCTGTAGGTGATGGGTATATGTAAGGTGAGACATACAGGCAAGACCCTGTCGATGTTGTGTGTAAAACTGGGAGCCTGTAGGTAAGGTATGTCGGCACGGACCTAAGGTAGATAGGCTGCGATAGGGCAGATCAAAGACCAACATCTACCTATCCATCTTGCCCACCGGGTCTGATTGAACTGACTCACAAGCCATCCTACACAAAGAATCCAGTTTAGTCCGTCAGCCAGCCGGGTAGCCAGCCAGCCAAGTGGCTACGAGGGTGTGAACTACCTAAGCAACCACCTAAGCGAAACGGATAAGACAGGGTGATAGGCATGGGATTTTTTGCGCGTGACCTTTCACACGAACAATCACATTTGCGCATTTCGCGAGAAAAAACAAAATAAGATAAAAAAAAAAAAATGTATGGGTCCGGTCGAAGTCGGGGCTTGGTTCAGGTCTTCCTTCTGAGCCCAAACAAGCAAGAGGGCGGATACTATATGGTCTTGGTTGGAGGTTATACTGGTAGATAGTATACACACATATATGTATGTGGTTCAGGGATTTGCACTCCGTCTCGTTAATAGGTAGGTCGACGAAGAAACCTTACCTATGGATACTACTCCCCTCATGCCGGGGTTAGGCAGAGTTAGGTAGGTAGGCTGGCTGAGTCGGTAAATAATATTATTAAAAGCAATGGTCAGAGAATTGGAGGTGTCGACGCCCCATGGGATGGGCCATTTTATAATTGTGCAGAGCGAGTTTCCCGTGCAATATTTCTGCCCTTTCTAACTAGGGAGGCAGGCAGGCAGTCTAAGCCTTAAGACACTTGATATTGTAGTTTACCCCACGTTTCCCGACAACCCGGGCAGAACCGCACATGAAAAGTGCTAATCTTGGCACAAACGATACGGCTAGTAGACGGATCGATTACGAGCGTATTATGTGGTACGGAAGAATCCCCGACTAGGAAAAATAAGCAGATCGACCGGTCCGTTATTGCCTTTTCATCGGGGGGTAAATATGATGAGGGAATAGACGAGCGAAAAGACAAAAAGAGATAAACGATACTATCAAACTGTGCCGAAGGTGTACCTTGCAGCAAAGATTCGTCTGTTCTTTTGTTCCCCCCTGCTCTCTCGTTTACCTTCTCTGGCAACCCCCCGCTTGTATCATCGTCAAAAGCGATCCGGGCTGGCGGGTTAGATGGAAAGAGACACTACCTACCCTGGTTCTACCTATACATAGAGTACCACATATCGCATACGCACTACATACCATCACGAATCGAGTACACTTAGGTATTTCTTTTCTTTTTTTCATCCCTCCAAGATCTCTGCTTCTGCATATGCGAGCTGTGTCCGACAAGCACACCGTAACCCATCACATCATCGTCATCATCACCATCTGCGCCGCTATCAAAGAAACACACTTCAAGCCATCCCGTCTCGGTCACACCGTAATACTCAGTGTACACCACATCAACATGCGCGGATGGGTGGATGAGATGAGTGTCGCATTCTTCAGCAGCCTGCAGGGAGCCGGCAGCCTCAGCGGAGGCTGTCTCCGTCTTGTACTGTAGGATGAGCCTAGGCTTCGCTTGGCTTCAGATGGATGATATCTCGAAATGGGGCGCCGCGGGTAATGAATAATCTTCCCTCGCGCGAACGATATCCGCATCCTCGCAACGCCTATCTCATCCACTACGCATTAAGGGGCGCGGGGGGCGCCGTTAGCCAGTAGTTTACTAAACACCATAGTCATGAAAATGTAAGCAAGTCGACTATAGCTGCATCAGAAGTACGTCCGAGCCGGCCAACACGTGTTACCCTAATACACATCCAGACTAGGTAGACGCACATAATAGTCTTACCCCCCCACAAATAGCCTGCATGAATTTGATATAGTAGAAGCGCGACCTCTTTCCCCACGCGGCCTATCGTGATTCGATCCAACCCTCCTTCGTGGTTAGTAGGGTACGAGAGAAGACCATAGAGAAGTCAGCTTCCCCAACTTTCGAAAGTGCTAATCGGTACGCTAAACCGCGGCTAGGCTAGGTTGGAGTATGCGCCGTTTGACACGATCTCCTCGCCGGTTCGACGGTGTTGAGGATATATGCAGAGGAGTTTGATCTGCCGCCTATAAGATTCGTACCTCGCTAAGGGCGATGTAGGAACGACTTATAGTCGAGAGCATAGAGAAGAGTTATTTGACGAGACACTTGGGCTCCCATGCCATGCCGTCGAGATTAAGTGTATTCGTCGAGAACAGCAAGGGAGAAGAAATTACGTAGAGTAGGGATCCAACAGAAACGGGCCACGACATGGGGAACCTGGTAACCTTAGTACAAGTATGTGTAGTCTGAATCGAACCGAATTGAATTGGAGTAAGTAGAGCTTAGTGCTGCAGCTTCACTGCAAGGTTACTCGTTCCTCACACATTGACTGTCGATATTGAGCCTCCTTTGCCCCGCTCGTGTTAGAGTAACAGTATTGGCTAGGTCACGATGGTGGAAATGATGTAGGAGCAAGTGTTGACGTCAAACGGTACGGCCCGTTGTAATTTGGCTGACCTAATATGCGGAGCGGAAAGCTACTGCCTGTAAGTAGAACGGAGAAAGTGCAAGGACACCTCTAAGAAATATACTATTAACATAAAATTAAAACAGGCATAAGATCACGGTAATATATTAAATGGTTATACATAGGACGGCGAGGGAAGGATGTCGTGTGACTAGTCTTGCGCTGTGCTCTCCCTTCTCATTAGAAGCGCCCAAAGGGTCATTTATCACCTTTTGGGATCATAGCCAGTCACATATCCAACAAATGAACAGGCCATCGCTTAGACCAGGATTAATGCTGATAATAAAACAAACTCTGGGGTATCATATACGATGTGCGGGGAAAAAACATAGGTTAATCTGATACCCTGCTCTTCAACAGAAGGGAAAGGAAAGGAAAATTGTGTATCGTACAGGCCCCAGTTAATACGGCAGAGCACATGAACACGCTCCCCTGAAGGAGGGTGATTACTGAGCGGTATACTGTTTATCGGGCTGGGCATGCCGGGGTGGCTTTTTCATAGCCATGAGTCGTCTAGATTCCAATTTCTGAGACCATCCAACTGTCCAGAGTCAGACCGAGAAATCGAAATCATATTAAATTTCGCATTAGAGCCAACGGCTTTGTTGGTCTCATTATCTCCGATGTCCACCGATGTGACGTTGGTAGGCCTATCACGCCACCAAAAGTTGAGCACGTCCCGTTGCCAGCGGTCGACGTCCAATATCTTCATTCTAGATCGGAATGTTGACCAAAGCAACTCCGCCTCCAAGGCAGAATTATGGAGTTTGTGTAGCAACCAGCGATTGATATATTCGCTCTTATCCTCCGACTCAGCAGTAGATAGTAGGGAGTGCATATTCGCTTCGTGTGCAGCTTCTTTGACTTGCTTCGCCCTTACTGGCGCGTCAAGCGGAAGCTGAAGAGCCATTCTTAGAGATTGCAACGCGGTCTGTGGAAAATCATGGAGCAAGTGTGTTGGGTTTGAGAGGAGGTGGGGGAAGATGGGATGCGCTAGAGTGGTAGATTCGTCATGGCTCTCAAACGGATCAGGTGTAAGGATTATCTCATCTTGGTAAAAGGAGTCCACTACAGACTGGAAGGATGAAAGCAATATGTCGTTCTCTTTGCACTCCTGTTCCAGGGTCCTAACCATTTCCGTATAAATCTTGATATCTTCATTAGCCTCACGTTCCAGCTTGTCATATTGTTGTAGCTGTTCAGTGTCTTCTTCTGTTATAAGTGCTGTGGCCCTCAATTCGAGCGCCTTCTTCTTCCCAGCATCCCCGTAAGTTTCGAGTAGAATAAGACTGTCTTCCGCCAATGGCTGGGATTTCCGGGAGTAGAGTGCCTCTCTCTTCATCTGTGTATTCACCAAGAGTTCCTTAGCTAGTTGCAGTTCCGCAAACGCCATCCTTAGCTTCTCGTAAAGCGGATGAAGAGTTTCGGATCGATTTACGAGAAGCTGATGAAGAGTTCCGGATCGATCAGCAGTGATCCCACGCAAAAACCAATCTTTGCCGTTGTCAGAATGGCCGTCTCGTTCGTTATTAAGATTTAATAGTGCTATCCCCGACACCCCCGTAACGGTTCTGCAGAAGGCTTCTTCTCGCGATCCCAGATCCACTTGGCCTTGGTATAACTCATCCACAGTCTCTTCGAAGCGGTGCCCTGCCTCCTGGCACTTCAGACGGATGTCTTGCAAGGCTTTGAATAGTTGTTGCAGTTGATCTAGTTCTGTACCATCCGGAAGTAAGGCTCGAATAGCAGCCATGAATTTCCGGCTGACTTCATCTTCGCTCTGCTGTAATTTGCGAATATACGCCCCCTGAGATTTGGCTTTGTCGAGGCTATCTAATAGCACTGACCGCTGTCTTTGCAACCCGAAATAATTCTCGGTTAGGTGTCGAGCGTAATCCGATTGCTCTTTTGCTTTCACCTCCGGTCCGTTATTTTCATGCCAAGAAGAGCTGAAGAAGCCATCGCGATCATTGCCGTGGCTCCTATCGTCATAGCCGTTTTGTGGCTCGGCTAAATTACCACGCCATCCATCATGCCTATCCAGCGGGCGTAGGATTGTACCTGATACTGGTCGGGTCAGAGGAGGTGGAGGGGGAGGAGGAGGGGGGCGAGGAGGAAGTGGTGACGGCGGATGTGGTTGTGGCCGTGGCGAGTAACTTGAGGCACGTTGGTGATAATCGCATGCCTGATGCGGGCGTGCCGACTGGCTACGATAGGATGGTGCGACCCCCCGCGACACAATGCTCCCGGGCCATCTCGACGGTAGGCTCTTTGATATAGAATTGTTGGAGAGAATAAGAGGAAGCTGGGGACGTGAGGAAGCGCCGATGTGTAAATCCTCGGAGATGGATGAGTAGTCATCAGAATCTGATGCGCCATCATCGACGAGGCGCCCGAGCGAGGCCGTCGAGAAGCTCACGCCGGGAGACATAACGGTCTAAGGGTAGACTCGACTATACTCTCGCGGTCGTACATTATCGTTCATCTTGAAGGCTACTTGCTACTAGATGTAGATAACGCTTGATGGACAGGCCAACTTGCTCACTTGTTGGATAGAATACACATTTTATCTTTACTACCCTTTTTTTTGGTTTGTTTTCTCCCTTTTTTTTCTCCCCTATGGCTAAGATTGACGATGTCGGATGGGAGGCTAATTAGGAGCAGGCCTTAGCGTAGTATAATAGTTGTACAACTGTAGTAGGTAAAGAGTGCACGGTGTAGCTAGATGGTATAGACAGATAGAAAGATGGGGCGATGTGATGGTACACTAGCGATGCTCGGGCCGTTCCTCGGTTGACGGACGACGGACGACGGATAGACTAATAGACGACGAGACGCTAGACTGGATAGGAAACAAGTAATTACATGTAGGTACCTTAGGTATGTGTGTACCTTGGATAGGGAGGTATGTGAATATGCAAGTATGTAAGTAGGTAGCGTAAGTTCAAGATAGGCTGCGCTAGATAGATACCTAAGAACCTTAGTAGGTAGTATAAACAGCGAGTACCGGAATGGTGGATCGTGGTGACAGGTGAGAGTGGGGATAGTTGTGTGCGAGGTGCGAGCGAGGTACACAAGAGGTGTGGAAGTGATGGATAGAGTTGAATAGAGGTAGTGTAGATGCAGCCGAAAAGATAGTTAAAAAAGACAGGAAAGGGAAAGGTTAGCTCAATGCAGGTGATGTTCTTTTTTTTTTTGGAGGGGGGGAAGAGGGAAGGGTGCAGGTGTACATGAATGCATATATGTATGTATGTCACTACGCCATCGAAGCTCGGAAGGGATGGAGATGGATAAGGGATGGGATTCAGCTCCTCCTCCTTCCCAGTAGATTCTTGGTGTCATGCTGTCACACTGTCATGCTCCGGTTCCCTTGGTAGGATATGGTTGATTCAAGTTCTATCTACCAGAGGTATCATGTTTATTACGACTACGACTTCGATTTCGATGAGGAAAGGTGTACAGATGGGGATGTAGTGGACATATTCAACGGTTGTGGGTACATTATACATGGAAATAATATAGTATACATATGTAGGTATACATTAATATAGGTTGGTACATGTACCTATCTAGGGTACCTAAAGCTATGTACTTGTGGCATAGGGCTGTGAGGGGGTACTACAACGGTTGGTGTACCTCTCCATGTCCGTATGGCAATTCTTCTTAGGTCAAAAACGTAACAGACGGTTCATCCTGCGCATGTCATTTTACATGTCATCAACAACAGAACCATAATCGCAGTTTGCATCACCAATCATCCTCCCGCTCAGTGCAGTCTCTCATTCCTGGGCCAATATCCTCCCCGATTCACCGGCCAGCCACTGGTCAGCACTACGAGTTCCCGAACAGGACTCTGACCCATGGAGAATGTGCATGGTCCCCCATCTACTACCTCACCGTCTCCCACTCGGTATACTTGTGACAGAGCCTCATCTGCTAGGGACTCTCTGCGAGGCTCTTTTTTCCCTCTCGGCCCACCAGCCAGCTCTACACACCCCCGTGTGTGCACCATGTATGTGTGAAGCGACATATCATATGGCGTCAAGGATGGGGGTGAAGTTGTGCTACGATGGTCCGCGTTCCGCCACCTTCGCTACTGGCTAATCTGGTACCTATGCTACACACCGTTGCAACTAGATTCTACAGCATTTGGCATTTACCTTCATCTAGATGTACACACTATACTATATTACACTACACTACACACTACGCACTACACTGCATGATACTGCATACTTTACACGCACTAGGCCTCAGCAGTCGGTAGTGTACAACTACTTACATGATAATGTAGCGGAGGCGATCTGGATAAGCTCCTCTTGTCCACTTCGGCCCGCACAAACCCCTTGTCTTTTGGCCTTGTCCATTGATCCTCAGTGGGTCATCGTTGCGTTGTTGTCATGCTTGAGCACGCTTTTGGAAATTCCCAAAACTTGTAAGCCTGCCTTGGTCGCTTGTACAATCCTGTATGCTGGATCTACTGGATCTACTTATGGGTTCAGGTCTTTTTTACGTTGCAGCACTAAAATCAAAGCAACAAACATTTTTATTTGCCCAGCTAACGCAGGTAGTCAGCCTGCTTGTGGCATCCCCAGTCCTCCTCCTTCAGGTGGAGAGGGACGGCGGAGCCGGCTTTTAACGAGGAGGCGTCCAAGAGCACATGCAGTCGATCAGCAGCGGCAGCGATTCAACATCTATCTAGACAACCTACCCATCTACCTAACGTAGCGGAGTCCACTTGTGCGCAACCCCAATCCCTGCCTACATCACTGTCTCATTCTCACATCGTCCTCAAATGAGCTGATAACTGCACCTGTTTCTCCGCTACCCTAAGAGGCCAATCGTCTCTTCTCCAGCTGCAATCACAAGGCACATATTACATCTTTGAGCTGCCAGATCATCTGGGTGAATGTTGTGTCTCGACTATGTCCAACAGTTTAGCGTAGATTACAGCGACAACCACTCCCAAGTCCGCTTGGACTTAGCCAATACTTATCCTGGGCCAACCCGGCGTCGGATACACCCTGCAGTCTAAAGAGCCGCATCGCACATTTAAGGCGAAGTCACACCGTTGGCCAATTGCCCACGCTTTCGTGGAGCCGATGCTACTCGTGCCACGAACTGCGCCCTTCCCGTGCTGTCTGTTATTCCAATGACGGCGCAGGGCTACAAGATGGTACAATGCATGGAAAAAAGCACCCAGCAAAGAATTCCCATTCCCAGTCGTGGGGCTCATGGAGTGAATGGAAATGGGACCAAAGAGAAGGAAGATATTATTCTGAGCGTTTCGATTGGCAAGGTATGTTTCAAGGCATGGCCATTTCACTAAATTTCCAATTGCTCATATACTAAAATATGGTCTAAAGGCAATGTTGAGTACACGTGGGATAACAGCATACCCACCGCGGATGACCATGACAGTATACCTCGTACGGAGGCTACGATTGATCAACTGACGACAGGTTTTGGAGGCCTTGATGTCAACTCTAGCTACGACCGCGACCAAGCTGTAGCATATCCAGACCAAGGCGGCTTGCCGGTAGCTAGTTCGAGCAGTAGGAGGCCCCTATTAGCGTAGACATGCAAAAACCATGCACTAACCGTTACTTGGTAGTCTCCGAAATTCCGGCATCCCCGCGGTATACGCACGATACCCCCTATCACGACCACCATGGCTATTCACATTCACATAGGGACAAGGGTAAAGGTAAAGGCAATGCCACTCCCAGTGATATTCATTATGATGAGGGGCATAGTGGATATGGATCCGTACATCCGGCAACCAACTCGTATAGTCAACACGACTACCCTGAACGTTAGTCCTTAGAATCTTAAAACAATGAGGATTAAAACTGATGTAAACAGATTCAGACTCGTCATTTGAGTCAGAGAATCGGGGACGAGCCACGGCGGCGTCATTTTCAGGGGACAACAGTGATTATGAGCTTGAACAAGCTCTGAAGCTAAGCCGTGATGAACTCCTCGGAAATAACCACGGTAGTGGATCATCTACTTCTGGAGCTCATTATGGCTCTGAGTCTATTTACCCTGGTACTTACGACTTGAGTAAGTAGGCACTATAAATCCATCTATATGCTTCCATTTTGACGGCCTATAGATCCGATCGACACCCAAGACGGCGAAACAACTCCTCGCGGTTCCTCACCGGTTCCAACGCGGACCGATTTTACGGACACGTCGGTAATTCGCGGGACCCCTGGAAGTGTGGAGCCGATTGACAACCGTGAGTTAAGCTCTCTGAGGTGCCAAATCATTGATGATACTGAAGGCAGCAGGATTTATTGTGGAAAGCTCTTATAAGTTTCAGCCCGGCGAGGTTAGTATCATAGGCCATGTCAGGCTCGTAGTCAAGTTATCTCTTCTAATAGTGTTAGATATAGGTCTTCAAAATCCTGTGGTCTGAGCCTACCGGCCAAGTTGCTGGGGATGCCCCGATCTCTGATATTAGGGCTATAAACGACGCAGCTGGCCAGTTCTACGTGGGTTACCGAAGATTTATCATTGTTAGTACGGATGAGAGTCATCATAGTACCTGCGTGTAAGCTTACCTCTCACTTAACCTGCTAGATATTTACTAACGATGAAGGCCTATCTTGACGTACGATCGACGAGGATGTAGTAAAAGGGGTGTCCGACCTAATAAACATGGCATTATTTATGACGCACTCGGGAGACCTAAACTCCTTAGAGGTGAACCTGATCTTGGGTTTGAACCAGTGCCATTGGAGATCTATGCCGAAGGAGAGACACTCGCGAAGGAATCCCGGGTCAATTATTCGAAGCTTGTCACGATCGAACATAACGTCAAGGTATTTTTCATCGGCCGTATCCCTTATCCCTATTTTGACAACGTGTCACGCGCGGTCGACAAATGTTGGAACGAAAAGATGCACAAGTCAAGGAGGACAAGAAGATGAAACGATATCATGAACACAAACGTTCCATTCGTCCTCTAGCAACCCGGGGGTTGTTCCATGACAACACCTACATATATCACTTACGTTGAGATCGGGGGATGTGCATCCATCCCCTTCTCTCCCCCGTTGCTTTTCTTCTATATAGCAACTGACGATGACCTTTATTCATCCAAACCTCACGTTTTCTTCCATCGATTCTCTTCCGTCATCCTCCCACGGCAGGTTTAACTATAGCACCTTTTTTTACAGACCAGGCCGTCCTCGGCGGCTGGATACGACGGGATGGACACAATGATACGGGATCGGCATATTTCCCTTGAACCTGACGACGTTACGACCTGCCTGTTTTACCTTCCGAGTCCCGAACTTTCTATTTCTACTATCTACGAATCCCTTCCTGCAAACGACCACGAGGGGGTATTTTAACTCTCAATGGTCCTAAACGAAAATACTTTCCTACTTCTTCTATTGGCGTACACGGATACATGCGTTCGAGCTCTGGCATACTTCTTCTTCTTCTTCTAAGCCGACTTAGGCAACCTTTAACATCTGGATGGATCTCGTCGTGGCTTGTTTTGTTGATAACGTTGAATAGTTCGCAATACACATTCCTTCTCACTTCGAGCCGCGTGCATCGTGATTACAATGTGTGTCTTATTGTCTATGTGCTGCGTACCTAATCTACATGACGTAAACCACGAACCAACCAGCCGACTCGGGCAAAGCCAGCCAGCCAGCCTATCCGTTCGTTCGGTCTACCTTATCGTCTCACCCAAGATGTTAGAAATGAATGGCTCGTCAAATTCTGCGTTCCGTGTTTCTTTCTGCTACGCTGATCAAAATCACACGCACGTCCCATTCATTCATGCCGCCCGACGGCCTTAGATATTCGCCTTCCCTGCCTTACCCGTACATATGTGTGTAGTGTGCAAGTAAGTAACGATGAAAGGCCGTAAAAAATTAACAAGCAAAACGCCGACCAGGTACCCCGTAGAAAGTAATGAGCTGGCCAGCTTGTCATGGCCATCGCCCAGTTGAGTTCATGTTTTTTTTCGTTTTCCGCTTCTAGTCAGTCAGTCGAGACAGATTTAGATAGCGGCTCTTATTCCCGTCTGGCCTGCTCAATGTCGGGACCTCCGGGCGTCGCGAAGCTTCTGCCTCTCGCGCCTAGCATCGTCTTCGTACTCGGAGGGGCCACCGACGGAGCTCTCGGCGGCGGAGGAGGACGAGATGCCGGGGATGTAGTGCTTGTAGGACTTTGTGCCGAGGTCGCTGCCGTCGCCGATGTCGCTCTCTGGGGCCCAGGACGAGGACGAAGGCGCCGGGAGGTAGCGCTGCTGCTGCTGCTGCACGCGTGCGTTGTCGTTGCCCATCAGCGAGCCCGTCTCGTGCTCCTCGCTGATGGCGCTGGCGGGGTTCCGCAGGTCCGCGCGCTGGTAGCTGAAGTCGCGGCGGTGTCGCGACGTCGAGGCCGTGGAACCCGCGGCGCGGCGCAGACGCTCGTTCTCGCGCGTCGTCGTGCGGTCGGCTGTGCTGTAGACCTTGCGGATGCCGCCGGCCTTCCTGGTGTTCGTGTTGTTGCTCACGCTGCTCTTCGATGCCTGGCTCTGGCTCTGGCTGGCGGTGTCGTACGTCATCTCGCTCGGCGCGGCGTCATAGTATTCCGTCTGCTCCCGTTCTTTCTCCCTGGTGCTGCGGCTCCGGCGCTTCTCCTTGGTCGGCGTCGACGTGGGCGTGCTCTGTCTGTTGTTGAGGAGCAGCTCGCTGCCCGACACGGTCGACATCTCGGGGTTCGTGGAGCCGTCCCATTCGGAGCCTTCAGATTCCTTGTTAATCCCGCCGACGCGCGCCGCGCGCTCACGCTGGTACGCGCGGAGGTTCCGCTTCGCGTCCGCCTCGGCCTCCTCGTCTACCAGCACGCCGTCCTCGCCGACCTTGCGCCTACCCTTCCGGCGATCACGCCGCTTCTCGTGCTCGCGCTCCTTCTTCTCCTTCGCTCGGCGGCGGCGCTCCCGGCCCGCGATGTCGGACGGGCCCGCCGTTATGCCCGTCAGCGTGCTCATGGTGTCGCTCGTGTCGCCCGTCATCTGCGTCAGCCCGCCCGTGTACTCGGTGCTGCCGTCGTCGACATCCTTGTAGACGGAGCCGCCGCCGAGGTTCGTGCTGGGCGTGGCGTTGGAGAGCAGTGTGCCGTTGGGGCCCTTGCGCCGCAGCACGGTGGACTTGTAGTCCTCCCAATCGTCCTCTTTGAAGTAGAACCCGCCGTTCTTGGCCCAGAAGAAGAACCAGATGCCCGTCACCACGAAGGCCACGCCGATGAGCCCGAACAGCACGAATATGAAGGTGTTGTTGATGTCGTTGGGGTTCGTGACGCCGATGGACGGGTCGAGGGCTTGGGGGTCTGCGTTCTTGTCTTTGTCGCTGTCCTTGTCGTCGTCATCTCGGGCGAGAAGGATGGCGCGGGCGGCAAGAGGCCCGACACGGGAGAGGTGCTCTGAGGCGGTCTGGACAGCTTCTGAGGAGAGAATGCTGCGGGCGTGGGCAGCGAGGGTTGGTAGGAGTGGCGCCATTGTGAGGGGTACCAGGGCCTGTAGGATTGGTGAGTGTGATGGAATGTGGTTCTAGGCGTGTGAGATTCAATTATCGTGGTATCTGTTTCTTCTGTCTCTGGTTTGTCTATTGGGACTCGACTGGCTAGGGACACTCGGCTGGAAAACCCAGCCAAGTCAAAAATAAAAGTGTTGTATCAGCTCAGGCGTTTGATTCTTCAAATATCAATATTGAACGTGGTACTTAGTTTGGGGTTTATTGATGATTTGTGTGTGTCTCTGTGTGTTGCGTGTATCTGTGGAATTGGAGAAGAGAGTCATTGAATGGGGGAATGGGAACAAAACGGGAAGCAAATCTCGTTGTCCCACGGTTTCTATGGGCAATGAACGGGGTGTGTGCAGTCAATAGTGCACATGGCAGGTGGCGTCGGTAGGTAGCACGGTGGCTGGGACAAGTGACGTCGCCAAAATCAACAAACCCCATCGGCAGAGGGCAGTGGCCGGGCAACAGCCGCTAAGGGGATAAAGTTCGGGCACTAATCCGACTACTCAGGTACCTCCACACTATATTAGCATAGTGTAGTTACATGCTATGTAAGTCCCTGAGTACTAGTGGTGGATGGGCAGAAGAGGGGCACACTAGATTAAGTTAAATACCTAATCTTAGGTACCTAATTCTAGGTACGGTTACCTGTTACACTAACCTGCTGTAGATACTAGAATGCCCATAATACACTGTAGATACCTCATCCGTCTAGGTTTCTACAACACTTTATATATGCAGTATACTGCGTACGCGTCTACTGTAACATATCCTAGCAACATATCCTAGCTCACTAGTACACTACATTTTATAAGTTTGTTTAACTGATCAGAGGTATTGAACAAATAACCTACCTAGAGTGGTGTAATGGTAGCATTCCAAACTGGCACATGGGAAAGTTTAACTGCAGAACCATGCCCGTAAGGGATGAAGGGATCTGGGTTCGAATCCCAGCTCTAGGAGTTTTTTATGCCTTTCGTAACATCAAGAGGTGCACCAAGAGGATAGACAGGCTTATTGCAGTACCGTGATAAACCAACATCAAGAGATATGAGGCTCGTGGGCGAAAGAGTTGGCCATGTGTAGCAAGTAGAATACCCCCCCCCCACAGTGGCCATGTTATAAGCTAAACAAGATACTGCAAATAGTCATCAGCCGACTGGGAAAATATAGGTAGGTACTCCGTACACTACTCAGTTAAAACAGTTCCAAGTTCAAAAGCTAGAACCGTTTTAAGAGTTGGAATTGTTTTAAGAAATGGAACCATCTCCATCCGTCAGTCAGTAAAAGATGAGAATGAGTGCATCACCACATAAATGATGGTCAAGTATAAAAAAACCCAACTCGTGCATCCATTTAAACCAAACCTTACCCAACTATGCTATAGCCTCACCCAGGCCTCCAAAATAGGCAGCTCGCCCAAGTCCGCCATCCATCATTCGCCCATTTCTTCCGCAACCCCTCCTCGTCCGTCCTGTCCTGTCTTGTCTTGTCTTGTCTTGCGTGTCCCTTCGCATAGTCTATCTACTACACTACTATGTATACCTATCGCAATCAATCCTAGACAAGTCGTGGCCCGCCAGCAAATACAGCTTAGTGGTCGAAAGCACAATACACTACACTACCTAACGTTACCTTCCTTTTTTACCGCCAATCACATCCCTCCAATCGTCTTTACCAGTTCATGCGCTCCCGCCGACCCGCCGACCCGTTGACCCATCAACCCAAGCCCTGAAGTGCGTGTGTCAAAGTGTCAAAGTGTCAAAAAGCCTGCCAATCGTCATCCAAAGTTCAGAAACAGTACCTACCTACCCACCTACTTACCTATTTAGTCAGTGATTTAGCACACATAGCGCACTCCTAGGCATCTGATTATCGTACCATTTATCCCCAAAAGTAACGTGTTTCACTGGCTTGCATCACCTCGCTTTGATGTTCAATGCTATCTATGTACAATGCTACAATGCTGGCAATGCCTCGAGTATAATGTACACATGTGTGATGCAGAACTAGACCAGGCTTGGCGCCAATGGTCCAGGGCGGTGGGGGAAATATGGGCTGTAGGGAATATGAGTTGTAGATTGTGCTACGCGCGGCTTGTTGTGAAGCAGCTACAAGAATCTATATGTAGTAGGTAGGTAGTACTAGTAGGTACGTGCGTGCTAAAACGAGCCAATATTCCCGATGCAACATAATATGAGACCCTCCCAAGTAAATGAATGCACTATTCTGCCCCTATCACCACCGCCTAGTCCTCAGGCGTGCTTGTTCAGCCCATCAGTGATACTATCTTTGCCACATATGAAACGTCGTTCCCACACCATCCCGGCGCTTAATACCGACGAACCCAACCAAGTGGCCCCCCATCATGACACCCATGCCCTACCGGGGAATGAGGGCTTGGTATTTCGGCCACCCTAACCTATGCAACATTACCAAAGGGTCTTCGTGTAAAAGAAATGGTTCCCAAATGCGAACAGAAGCGCGAGCTTCATCGCTGTACAGGTTGATCTATCGGTCCAACTCTCATGCCATGACCATGGGAAGAATTCGGCTTCAAAGCACAGGGTATCGCACACAGCATGGCCCAGCCAAGACTGCGTCAAGGAAGACAAAACGAACACAAGAACAACGCTGAGATGTAGAAGAAAAAAAAAGAACAGAACAGATTAGACAAGATTATATGGGAACAGAAAACACCCATCATTTTTTTTTCCAACATCGTCATCAAAATCATCCCATCGGTTCATTTCTCATATACAAGGACACAAGAGACGTGGAGTGCCCCTGCTGAAAACGTAACAATCTGATAAAAGGAAAAAGATCAGAAATAAGAAAAAAGAATACTAGGAACAACGAAAAGAAGTTGGTAAAAGGACCGCGTTGTTTCCGCATCCCGTATGTAACCAAAATGGGGGTATCGTCTTTGCGCCCGAGATGACTTTTGCAAATAATCTAATAGAAACCATCCCAAGTGTCAAGGCATGAAGGAAGGACGGCCGCCCGCCTAGCTCAGTAGATCAAGTAATACGATGTGTTGCCCGAGGGCCAATCCAGGAAGCCGGCTATTAGTATGAGTCGTCATCCTCATATCCGTACTGCGAGTAGAGAGGAGAGGGTGTATATGATGAAGGTGCAGGTAAGCCTCGTGCATATGCTGCCTGCGAGCTAGCCCGTCCCCGAGAGCCACCCGAGCGAATTCTACGCTCATCGCCGTAGATCGAGGTTCCGCGATCACTGCCCATACGTGAAGTCCCAGTGCGACCGACGCTAACCTCGCCGCCTTCTGTCGAATGAATCTTCACATTTCCGACCTCAACGACGCAGCCAGCAGAAACCTTGATAGTGATGTCGTCCTCTCCACTGCTAGATCGAGTAGTATGAGTAGTTGCAGAGTGTTTGTATTCGCTCTCATCTCGGCTGGCGCTGCTTCGAGTGGATCGGCTGCTTCCACCGGTCTTTACTTTTCGAAGAGCCTCGGCAGTGAGGGCGGATGTCGGTCCACCCCCTATGTTATCCTGATATCGCGAAGCATCCCGCATCTTGTCTTCGATCCCCATGTGCGACGACCTTCGTCGGCTCCGTGATCTAGGTCGGGGTGGCTCCTCTTCATAGTAGTATGGCTCTTCGTCTTCCTCGTCTTCGTCATCTTCATAATTAAACACAGATTCGGAGGCGGCGTCAAAGCTTTGGCGGCGGTTCTTGAAGGGCATAGAACCATATTCTACCCCAGATCCACGTCGAAGATCGTTGCGGATATTATCATGGTACAGGGTACTGTCAACATCCAGGTCATCATCGTCAAAAACAACAGATTTCCTTCTGTTGCTCATCGATGGTTGTGGCTGTGGTTGTGGTTTGAGTACTATACGTTCAGGTCGCTCCTGTCGCTCCTGTCGCTCCGGGCGCTCCAGGCGCTCTATGCGTTCCGGGCGTGTAGATTTGGGCCTAGGAGGGGGAGGCATACGTTTGCGGTCCTCACGCTCCTTGACTTCCTTGCTGGCCTTTCTCGACACTGAAGGACGTCGCGCTACAGATCTCTCCGGAGAAGCCTCGTATTCGTAGGGATTGGATACTTGGCGGAACCCCATAGAAGACGACGGCCGCCTGAAGCGCATGGCTAGATCCCTAGGAGGAAAGTGATCAACAGGTACAAGTGGCGGACCTAGGGGGGCCGGCATAGGGCCAGGAAACGGGCCTTGCCAGGACTGCGGAGGGAAGGAAGGCGGTACCATACCCGGAGGTGGCGGTTGGTAGAAAGGAGCCCCAGACATAGGTGGTCTTGGTAGCGGCATCGGTTGTGGGGGGGTCTGGCCGTAATAGGACTCAGGGCGAGTGCGTGCACGGGGTCTCGAAGTGCTTGGATGATGAGGAATAGTGTAGTAGGCCGATGAGTCGTCCGACGCTCGAGATGTATGTCCTGGGGCCGTCTTGGCTGATCGTGCGGGAGGCCGTTGCTTCGAGACAACAACAGCGCTGGACCTCCTCTCGTCCTTGGACTTCACCTTGGACTTGCCTTTGCCCGTCATCGGATGTGCGGTAGAATCTGAGGAATCAGTCGAGCTGCTAACTTCGGCGGTGCGTCGCGAATCTCTCCGGGCCTTACTTGTATTGGGTTGCTGCTTACGGGGGCTTCCGGGAGCCACCGACTTAGCGTACGTTGGTTCAGTTCCTGAGAGGACGTGGCCATCATCATCGGCATCCTCCATGTACGCAATATGCGACGGCGGGTACGAACTGCGCTTTGGCATGGCGATAACAGTTTAGAAAGAGGTGATTTTAAACAATACGGATTGATCACGAAGTCAGTATTGAGTATGCCTTCAAAGGCGGGCTTCAAGCCGCTGAAGGTGTCGCAGGGTTCGGCAGTATTGTAACTATGTGCCTAACTAATTGATTGATAGTCCCAGATGCTCGGGTAGGGGTCTGCGATTGACTTTGACTAGGCAGCTAGGTTAGATTAGAGTTGATCCAAATGAATGGGATGATTGGCTGATGAAGGCTGATGGGAGAGTGTGCCTCGAGGGATGAAAAGAAACTAAGAGGGCTTACGATGAGGGAACGTGTGAACTGGGGGGGATAGTCAAGCTAATATGTGAGAAGAGTTGAGTCGAGGAGGTGATTTTGATTGGCCGCATGCAAAGGTGTCGCAATAGCGGAAGAGTTAAGAAGGAGGAAATTCCGAAGAGGAGGGTTGTCCCAGGAGGTGTACGGAGTAGTAGTAGATATGCAAAAAGGCAAATATAGGTTGAGAGGTAGTAAGACGAGACGACACACAAACGAGGTCACTGTAGGAACACTGTCGCAGCGCTTCTTGGCGGGGGGCCGGACAGCTGGGTGATGATGGTTGGCCGGTGGAGGGGGGGGGGGGTACCGATGTGTTGATAGGACGGATAGGACGAAGAGAGATTAATCTCCTTGGTTGGCTAATTATCTGGTTGTCTGTCCGGTTGCCTGGTTGTCTAGTTGGCGGTAGATGACGGGGTGTGTGAGAGCAATGAGAGGAATGATCGAAGAGTTTTGTTGCCGATACCACCAAGCTGATCAAGGGTTGCACACATTGGTTGTGAGATGGTTGCACAGTGACTGTGGTGGGATGACGAGTGCAGAGGAGCCGTTGTTCTCGAGCAACGAGAAAGGAGGGGAGAGGGGGGGGCTGAGCCGGGGGGGAGTGAGAGAGGGCACAGACGACCAGAAATGCAGATATGCAGAGCTGCAGAGAGGCCGAGATGGGGGAGATGGAGAGACGCAGAAACGGAGATGGTTTGGTGGCAGTATCGTAGCAGAGTATCGCCAGCAGAGAGACGGTGGGAGTGGGATGGGATGCTGAGTCAAGCAAGTAATGGATAGTGGGTAGGGCGAGCACCTGAGAGGGGATGATGCTGGAGGGCGGGCAGGCGGGCAGACGGACAGTCAGGGTTGATACCGGTTATCGATATTGGGTTCACAGCAGAAGAAGAGGAAGAGGGGGGTGCCCACTGTATATGGCTGTATAGGTCGCGGTATGGCCTATCGATTAGGTACGTGGGTACGACGTTGGCACGAGAGAGTGTGCTGGATCTAATGTAGCTAGGTACCCAGTCTGTCTACCAGAGTGGGCACTTAATACTACGAATGACCTGGGATGGCCCGGATTTGTGTCTCACTGAAGAGTATTGCTGAAGACTGAAGAGAATATCACTCAAGAAGGATGATATTACCCTGGCGACTGTCTATTCCTCAGACTGGGAAGGGGATCAAAAAAAAGAAAGAAAAGAGCCAGCTAGTCTCATAGAATTTTTTTTCTTCTTGTCCGGCTGGCCGGTATGCGGACAGTGTACCGTATCAGCGTGGCTTAAAGTGCCTGCAGCACAACACACCACGGTACAGCACACTACCTCACTCGCCTAGACCAAAGTTGTTCAGTCGGTGCCCTTGGCGCTCTCTTCAATGCCTATCGTAGGGATAGGTACCTATTCTGCTAGCGTAGGTATTCCTGGGGGCCAGGGATGGAGATTACCCAACTCGGATCGTGATTAGGCAAGATCCAGACAGATCCGGCAATCCAAGGCAATCCACGAATCCAAGGCGGTGGTCGACTAGGCGCGATGTCTGGCCGGATGGTCGGAGACCCTGAAACTGATCGCCTCGTTCCGTGGCTATTGGGTTTGAATTGACCCGACCAGTAATCCGGTCACCAGCAAAGAAACCACCGGTGCAAGGTCCTCCCTGTCGTAGGTTCGTCTTGTCATGCCAGTAATTGCCGCAGGAACGCTTCACCAACCGAGGGATCGTCGCGCTGGCGATGGTTCTAGGTGTCGATCTATGCCCAGTACTATGCCTAGTACTATGTCTACTAGTGTCAAGTACGTATATCGCAGCGGTATCGTGAGACGTCTGCTGTGGCGAATGTTGGGCTGAACCAGAGGCCGGGATGGCTGATTGTAATGGTGGTTGGCCCCCTCGTGTGTAAGTGTGACTAACTACCCTTTTTTCGGTGTAAGTTGGCGGATGGGTTCGCCCTGGTAGCTCGTGTCTGTGCCTGTGCCTGTGCCTGTGCTACCAGGTAGGTATGTGGAACAAGCAGAAAAAATGCGATTTGGGTAAACGGTACCGGGTATGTCTGGGAAGGGGGAGATTCTAAATTTCAAAAATCGAGAAAAAAATCGAAAAAAAGTCTAGAAGATATGTCCCATGTATACTGTACAGCATACAACCTGCGTGCAGAATCTGTTTGTGGCGGCCCAAGTTGGGCCTTGGGTATCAATACTGCAGTAAGGTGTTCTCAAAATCTGAATAAGCGAGACCTGTGGCTGGTATTCTATTGTAACACTACTATCTAGATAGGATACCTGAGCCAAGTAGACACACACACACACAAAAATAAAAAAGGGGGGAGAAAAAGGAAAGAAATCGCTTGTTGTGGTTTTGTGATTCCTTTGTGGCTCTACGATTGACGGATGTAGGACTGCATAACTAGGCAGGCATGTATCTTTTTTATAGGAGCAATCGGTCCATGAGATAGATGGGAAAGGGTGGGATATCGGATATAGATAGCTTTCGACAACACATATCGCACCGCCATGTCTAGCTAATGTCTCCGTCCCCGTCCGTCCCCATTCCGTAGCGGGGTGGTCATATTATTCGCTCGTAGAATCTAGGCAGGTTGCAGCCAGATACTTGCTTGGTTGCAGACACAAGACGGGAAGCCAACAAAATCCATTCCCTTCCGCATCTACCGTAGTAGACTAGTTCTAGAGGCAGGACTAGAGGCAAAGAGGAGAGGGTCTGCGAAGGGCCCCAGTTGCTCTAGTCCCACCACCGTCTTGCCCTGCCATTCGGGGGCTAAGGTAATAAGGGAGCCCGCATTAGCCATCACTCGTCCACGCTCTCAACCGGGGTTGACTTGGAGGTGGACGATACAGTAGTGTACAATGTCCGCTTATGGCACCCCTCAACGGAGGAGTCATTGTGTACTTTCACAAATGCGAATGAGGTCACGCGCGACTCCTCTGCAGCGATACCCCATTGAGTGAGTACGCACTGCCATTTACTGCTGTCTGCACTGCACCGCCTATAGATGGGGAGGACGTGGCAGAGCGGTCTACGCACCCTTGCCTACCACTGAACACTTGTTCAAACATAGGGTACCCAGCCCCCAGAGGAGTGAGTAATATAGGGACGGTGTAGGAACTCCCAGGTCAACGGGACCATACCAGCGATGGGCGAATGATAGTCTAATGTGAAGATCGCTACGAGCTTGATTGGGCGGTTGATGTTGATGTTGCTGATGATGATGATAATCGAAATATTTTTAATTAGCACCTTAGAGCTACGACATAGTGGTGTACACCTAACAAGATAACTAGTACTTGCTTACTTCTATTTCTATGCATTATCCATCGTGAGCTTACCAAAGGCTCCTACACGTGTGATCCGTACATTGAGATTTGAAGAGGGGCCAGTTTCTACCCACATGTTGCAATTCTTGGTTAAGCTACTGCAAAGCTTGACACTATTGTTGTCCTTCTCAAAGCCCCCAAAGAGACCCCCCAAGTTGCAGTTTGCAGGCCAAAGATTTCACAACTTACCTAGTTCATGCAAATCGATTGGCTGAGCTGGCCTGCCAGAAGAGCGTGTATATGGCTGCCTCGACCATATATGCATTAGTTCTGCATGCAATCCTACATTCGTAATCTAGGTGTGGGAAAAAAGGTACCATCCCCACCTACATCGATGGATAAATGAATTACGCAAGTAGTGAAGACCACCTCTTCATCTACTAGATATATCAATACGCATAAGTTCGTGTAAGTGAAGACGTGCATAGTGGGATAATCATTATGCAAGTTGAGCACATACCAGCCCGAATCCATTAACTTACTGGTACACACGCCATACGAGGTTGGAGGTAAATGGTTTCTACCTATCGATCCTGCGGAGACGCCTTCTCGTCATAACAATACTTTGTTTAAGAAAAGTTTTGATTAGTCCTAGACAACAAAGCGCTGGCCCAATCGCAAGCTCTGGCGAAGGAAAGCCTGTTGCTGTTGTGTCGTTGTTGTTGTCGTAAGGATGTTTAACGTAGGAATGGATACAAGCCTAGCCGTCAACGATCGAAAACTCCAAAAGTCATCGTCAACTATACGCCCCCACTGACAACGGAACAAAAGACACGCCGTAATGTCTCACGGTGAGCAGACCTTATGGAGGCACAACATCTGTCTTTACGAGTTAGCAATAAGCCAAGTGATATAAGAACTTTCTAAGCTGACGCTAGAAGTACAGGTCTCTCCTAGCATAGGGATTAATATGAATAGGTGAATCGGTAAATCGTGACGCCGCCAGCCTCTATTGTGGGGATCCTTGGCATTAAGGACAATGGATAAGAGACAAAGAGCCTCACCGCTCTTTCGATAAGGTGTAAGGGGTAACCTTGCTGGAGCATTGCGTCCCAATCCTCAGGATATCGATAGTGAGCTATGCCACGATATTATGCTAAGTGCCTTTTGGCATAGCCAATCCCTAGAACTGCGGCAGCACCGGAGTGACGTGGTTGTTCTCTCTTCGCTCGAAAGAAGATGGGGTCTCCCTACCCTCACGGCAAGCTCGTTCTTGGTCCTAACAGAGGATCTTGGCGTTAAACCTGCTTCGGGAGAGTAGGGCGGCCGCTCCTGCTTTCATACTTGGAACTAGACTGCCCTACGAAACCGAATACCATTCCCAACCGGTCACCTATCGTTAGACCAGAAACGAGTCGCTAACCAAGCACTCACCGATCGAGCCGGTTCCATCCTGCTTTTGGCATCTTTTCCCACCAAGTAAGGAGAGATTTGATGGTAGGTGGCGCGAACTGCTTTTATTACTAACCTGCCCGATACTTGTATCACAGTCCTAATTGGACGAATGGTGCTGTGGGTAAGAGAGTATTGCGCTTCTATGCTGCTGCTTTCTACGAATGATAATTTTCCAGGCGGCAACGATCAGGGATCGGGCATACAAGAAGATGCCTAGCAAACTATAGCTCTATGAATTCAAGAATAGTCCGGATAATATACATCTAACGTACGTTCCGTTCCGGCCTTTCTCTCACAAACACTACAGTGCAACAACGTTACAAACGGGCCGAATCATACGGGACTAATAGCCTAATGGACCCAGGATGCCGTTGCCAGTGTCAACCTTGGCCGTCCCTTACTTAGCCCCGAGTCTCCGGAAACCGGACCCGAGGGATGGGCGATGTTCAGAATCAGCCTTGGGCGAATAAGTCGCGACAGGCATCCTTCTATTTCGTCTTTCTCAAGACTGGTGAAATCGAGCCAAAGCCCGCCCCCACCAGTCACGTTTTAGTCTCAGGGCGGGGAAAGCCAGAAAACCCATCAAATCACCAAGATTCCGACGGCGAGTGTTTGATATTACCATCGTTTTAGGACAGGCCGCATACCTATGGCTAGAGCCCCAAAACATAGTTGCGCACGAGGTCTAGGTGCGACAAGTACCAAATCCTGACCTGTCAGAAAAGCACCGGGCACTGGCTCAGTGCTGTTATCAATCGCTGCTCAACGACGGCTAACAAGTTCGAGGTGGGCTATGCTGCCACGATCATCTGGTCAGGGCTTAAAACCGATCCCTAACGACTTCCTCGAGATATCCTAACAGCCCCCAAGGTAGTCTAGAATATGCACTGAAACGAGTGCTTGTGTCTCTTGGCGACTTGCGCATCGTGAAGCCTGGGAGCGGCTGACAAGCTGTCGATCAATGGCCCCAGCTTCTCAGACACTGTTCAGGCCAGGACTAGGTCCCGGCCGGGTGGGCCACAACACCCCGAATCCAGGCCATGTGCGAAGTGCAACCATAGCGTGTGGTTGGGGATGGTTGCAGGTACCGAACCCTATTCGAATCTGGCTTATCGACGTCATAGTAGATTCATATCATGCAAAGCAACCTGTTTTACAAATATTTAATTCCCAGACATTCCCATGATAGGAAATGTCAAGACAGAAGTCAGGAGCTTCACTGGAATATATTGCCCCAGAAATAATATTGTAGGATGACCGCGCCGGGACACTTGATCGAAGTAAGATCGACGATTGCGACGAGAGAGCCCGGCGTTAGGAGGGATGTCTCACTTTACTAGGTAATTATGCATATACCTTTGTAGCTATATACCTACCTACTACCTGTGTGCATACGACTTGTTTCGGCTGAATGGAATGCTGATTGGACATAGACACCCCCGTGCAGCCTCACGTGGTTGTAACCTTCACGTGACACTTCTTCTTCGGGTTTGCTCGGTGAGGATGGCCCAGTCAGTGAGCAGTGAGTGGGTAAGTAAACACTGACTGAGGGAGGACTAATGGTAGGCCGCCCTAGCCGACCAGGGCTGGCCGAGTGTGTAGCCTGTAGATAGGCTGTTGGTATCTATCATGCATATTATCAAGGGTGATCGCCCAGGATCGGACCATTCTGCCCGCCCGACCAACCTCTATCATCTTTTAAAAATTCCGAACTGCCACGGGTCGAGCCGAACTGCAAAATCAGTCTGCGGATGATGATCCGCGACCAGGGTTGAACCTTAAAAAAAGTGTAAGTCTCTAGATAGACGTCTAGGACCATTTGACCAAGTTTCAAGTCAACATGACAAGTCCAGATGCACACACATTATAAAACCGACCTTCGTAATAACGAGAGATCGACACAGCGATTTCTCCTTCGAGGAACGTATATTCACAAAACATAGTCCGCAAGGAAAACATTCGTTTCAAAGCCATATCCGAAGATCTGAGGGACGGCCCGATGCATTCATTCACTCTGTACCTCTTGTTGAGTAAGATTAAACCCACCCGCCCGTCTAGTCTCTCATGACCTACTTGTGCATGTGTTAAAGGAATACCGATAACCAAACAAACAAAAAGAAAGAGGGAAGGGGAGTTTGGAAAGTCGAAGCGGCCATGGCAAGCCTAGATCCAAAAATTGAAAACATCAACTCCGAATCGGGGAATCGAACCCCGGGCTTGACGGCGCAATCACCCATCTATCTCTCACCAAGGAGAGTGTAGGAACAGGATATTTTGAGAGCGTCAAATGTTGGCCACTACACCAATTCGGAGAAAATCGACGGGTACAGGTGGGATTGAACCACCAGCGCTGGACTCGCGGGGAATCGAACCCCGGACCACTCCCATTTTCTCGTGGGCATTTCTTGGAAAGAAGAGGCCCATAAGACATATGCTAAGGGAGTATTATACCACTAAACCACAAGCCCTAAGAGGGAAGTGATGAGCTTCCTGTGTGTGGGTTCATGGGTCGCTAATGCGAGTTTTGGCGTCTGCCTTGGTGGGTTGTATTTGGGTGGTGCCGCTAACAAAATAACGCCTTGAATGGAGCGAGTCAGCCAGCTTGATTAAAGGTGGTGTGTGCGCGAATGGACAGACGACTTACTATAGGTAGTGTCGACTCTTTAAAAGAGTTCAACTGTTTGCGAAGGAAAAGCAACCTGTGTGCATTCACATATGGGAAAATCCGAAGTCAGCAGCATGAAAAAAACACATATCGCCGACATGAAGACACCAACACCGATAGCCCAACAACAACACCAATTCAACAACGGGCGGGTCAAATCAAACTTCCGGATCCTCCCGGTGAGGGGAATTATAGCCGTCCGCCATGACTCTTAACAGTCAAGCCTCAAATTCACCACACCTTCTTCTTGGGTTACAATCGGGCCATGGGTGTTGATAAGCTCCGTCATCTGACGCCTGTTGAAGCGTCCAAATCAAGTGCTCCTCCTAGGCAAACAAGATCTCTCCACAGATGCCTACATGATGCAGCGGTACATTCCCCAGTCACACCGAAGGTGGCGAGAGCATGGTGTGGTCGATAACAGTAGGTGGTATTCTTTTATTCTGGTATTTGCATACATACCTGCGTAGTACATGGTAGGCGAGTGAGAGAAGCATAATTGACGCACAACCACTTCTCTCGGTTGGGGTTGTGTGCCATGCTTTCTTATTCCACATCAATAATACCCGATGAGCATTAATTATGTCAGCGCCGTTTATCGTGAACTTGTCCGGTTTCTTGTTTAAATGATGAGACTAAGATGTCATCCAACTAGCTCCGTGTCTCCATGGTTATTATAGTAGTAAGGTCGATAGTATAGTTCGTCGGCGTCTCACAACTACCTACCTATCCTTGCAGTGCCCTTGTACGTTCACTTGGCCATGTACACGCTTACATGGATAATACAGGATCTAGTGTACCCCATACAGGTGCCATACAGGGCACGCATAGCATTTATATGGGCAAAAAAGCATGGGCTTATACCGCGTAGTACACGACAGCCAACGACAGCGATAGCTACCGTGCTCCATGGTACTATGTATGTTAGGTTAGGTATTTGCATGCTCCATCCATCATAGCCGCAGCAGCCGGGCTTTGGTTGGGACTTCGTCCAGTAATGCCGCATCACGCCACTGCGTTGCGCAAATGGTTGAGCTTCGTCGAGCACCCAACTCATGCAAGGTACAACGCGGACGCGCTGCAGTGATGCGCAATCCCGATCCCTGGCCGTGCATTCCGATCGACTCCCCAAGACAGCAGCGAATGATACGGGGGCTCACGAGCCTCACCAGCGTCGCATACAGATGCACATTACGTCGGATTCACAGGATATACTTCTGGAAGAGGGTGTGCGACCATGTCAGATGCCTACCTGGCGAAACTGACAATAACGGCCAAAAAGTGACAAGAGTGACAGGAGTGACAAGAGTGGGGGGGAGGATAGTCGCTTTGTCTTACCTCTTGTGCACTGCTCATGTACTACTTGCGCACTACTTGCGAGGAAGATAGCTCGGTGGACTCGTATCCTCACCCGGTCCTCGCAATTCAGGCTGGGTCGCACACCACCTCGATATGCGTGCTTCCGCTTTGGGAATATATCTCCCTCCTCCCACTCCCCTCTACCCAGTCCAAGATATGAGTCTTCGTGCCCTGCGCCCTGTGATTGATTCACGGCAATACGCAATAGACCGGCGCCCCTCATAGCGGCGTCTGTGGGGTTTTGCTAAGATACCTTATCCGTCTTGACAGCTGAGTGACCGGGATGACCACCACCCATCATCTCTCGCCTACTCACCCACAAGGCAACTTCGTTAATCAACAGGTGACTGACTAACCGAGCACCAGCCACTTCTCTTACACATTCCTTCTGCCTGTGGTGATGAATTTATATATATATCTGGCCTCACCGCCGTATTCACTGGTTTGTGATATTTTTGACTTACCACTTTTTTGACTTGACGCTACGGCTTCTTCCCTTCTATCACTTTCACTACACTTCTTCCTTTTAAGCCAGCTGGAGCCTGGCACTTACCGAAGGCCTAAATGTGTAGAGAGAGTGAACTGCTTTCTAATCCGTGAACTATACAATTATCCCAGCTGGAAATGAAACCGTAGGCGCCCGCCTACCTTTTACCACCCGGGATCCGTACTCTACCAAACATTATTATAAAAACCATCCAATATGCCTCTTTTACCATCCGATGCACTTAAAGCAGTGCATCGGCAGTCATGGCCACCTAGCGGGTTATGGCCTTCAAGTCCCAGCCGTATCCCGCCGGCACTAGATGAGGATAAGGACGGCCTTTCTACAGACGATGAAGACATCGACAACTCGTCAAGGCCCGAGAACCCACTCAAATACTTTTTAACACCCGCGACCCCTGGGGACGAGGAGCAGCTGGAGTTTGAGTTCGACTTCGATGCCGGCATCGAGGACTCGAACAGCCCTCGTCAGATTGTCCGAAGTGTGAGCCCTTCGACGCTCGACGGCCTTAGACGATACAAGGCCAGGAGTAAGGAGACAGACTGTGCTATTCTCGACGAGGACGACAGTGACGATGATGAGGACTACATACGATTCACATCTCAGAAGTCGCTCCCGTTCGGCCTCGACGACTACTTCGACTATCCCCGCCACAGCTCGCCAAACCATCGCACCTCTGACACACTACTCTCACCATCGCCCTCGTTTCATGTCGGGTCGCCTAGAGGCCGCCTAGCTAAGCGCTTCGCACCTCCACCTCGACGTGCCAGGCCTATCGCCCGCACGCTCCAGCGGCGCCATTCCTGGCGCGAACCTAGTCCGGATGTCTGGTCCATCGACGAAGAACCAGAGAAGGAAACCATGAGCGAGATGGGGCTCAGCGTTGAGGACCTCGACGACGGCTCGGAGAAAAAGACTCAACCTATAGATATACCGGCTGCGAAGCCTAGGAAGAAGGTCCGGTTCTTGTTACCGGTTACGGAGTTTTGATTCATATCCATACAGCTATTCATCTATCTATCCTTTTAATCTATTCATTCGTCTCATTTATTGCATGTTTCCTGATCGGCTGGGGATGGGAGGGCAATCTACTGCATGGTACGGAGTTGCGGGTTCTGGATTTGTTTTCGGTGGTTGGCTCTCCTTTCAGCATTATGGTCATTATGTTACCCGGTCATCACTCTGGTTCTCCCCATCATCGTCATCATCATCATCATTATTTCCCACAAGGTATCAAGGACCTCGGCATACACGGCGTCTGAGGGGGGTAGATTCTCTTTTCCAGAGGGTGGGGGGAAGGTTTCGGGCATTTAGTTTAGTAATACCTATTCAGAGCTTTGATTATACAGAGGCTAAAAGATTCTTATTTCCTCTTGAATTAGACACTTACTCCCTACCCTCGTTTCCGACCCGTGACCGTGATCTCAACTATCGTTTTGCCGTTTTTGATGTCCCCCCACGCTTTGTGTCTTAAAAAACGAATATATAGTCTCAATTAGTCTATATGATCCATGTCGGCGATCTCCGAAAAACATGTAAGCCCTCTTCGCAAGTATATTCCCTAAACCCGTCAGCGCGGGAAGGATAAATGCGAACAAGAAGAAGCCGAAAAAAAAAGTGAAACTTTTTCCTGTTTAGCGATCAATATGAAGGATGTAAGCGATAGTATACTACGGTGTACGCTGCGTAAGCCTCGAACCGAAGCACCCTTCCGATCCACCCCGACGCTCTGTGCCCTGTGAGCCACGCACGAGTTTTTTTTTCCCTTCGTGTTCCTGCTTAATGTTAGTGTAGCTTAACTCACCGCCTAGCGGCGTCTTACGCAAGCCTCCCATTCACGCCGTGCACAGCCGCAGTCCATGTGCCCCGGATCTACGGGATTAGGGAAACTTGAATTAACGTGTAAGTTTGTTAGCCATGTGGAAGTTCCCTTTTTTGGCTCTTTGTAGATATGTAGTGTAGATCATGTGTAAGCACGTAATGTACGAAAAAAAAAAAACGTGTGGCAAAGCTTGCGCATCATTAGTACATTCTCACTTGAGGGAATCTTGGCCTTTGCCATTCTAGGTATACCGCCTGAGGTGAGCGTCGTTGAGTCGGATGCCTCTTATTCGTTAGCCCTATGCTGCACCCCATACTCGCCTTTGCATATGCAACGTACGATTAAGTTCAACGGCGCCGGCATTAATACTCATGCAATAAGTATCGGTGGAGAGACATATATGACATCTCAGAATAAGGCATTACTTTGCGAGCTACTAGTCGCCTAAATCTTGAGCTTTTTTTTGGACTGTTGTGAGAGAAAATATTGTTCCGGTAAGCTCGCTAGATAAAAAATTTGCCGTTAACCGACTGGTGCTGAGAAGATATCGTGGCCGTCTCACGACACAACATACGGCATGAGCCGATCCCGTTTCTCATTTCTCTCTTTTTCCATTGGAAGCGATGCTTATATTGGCTAATACTGTCATACAGACATTCGCTGTAATTGAGAGTGCAAGACCCTGTACTACGATTCTAGTAAATCTATTTAGGTATAGTGCAGATTTCGTTATTCCTTATAGAAACCACGTGCTTGCAACGTGAATCACTCGCCACAGCACAAAAGAAGGAAGAAGAAGAAAAGCCAAAGCTAGTGCTAACGTCATGGGTTAGAGTGGATGTTTATCTATTCCAAGAAACCCGTCTGCTTTCCTAGCAATCCCACTCGATGCCGAGGTGTCTTAGCCACAGAGTCCTAAAACGATCAACGATACATATACGGACAGACAAATTGCCGGCCGTTGAATCAGCCACCACCACACCGCAAAAGTGAGTAGGACTAGGTATTGCCCAAGTACATAGATATGTAGGTACTAACTGACGTAAGACTCTGAATGAGCCTTTAGCTATCTCGGCTATCGGACATGTGACGTCAAATCGAAGCTCGCTTTCCTGAGAGGGGAAGCCATATCTGGAAATCGCCTCAACGATAGTCGGGTTTCCTATCTCTTGACCACGCCGCCTGATTGCTGCTAATAATACCTCGGCTAGGCATCTTACAATGAACTACCAGTGGACTAAAGCACAGTCTAAAACATTAGACTAGGCCAAGCCACCATGTGTCCAAACAGAACCCAGACTCTCGGAGCTGTGGCGTATTGGCGACGTCGCACGCGGCCGGCCGGCAGTGTAGATCGAAAATGTAACCTAGGCAATATCCCTTCCCATGAGCGTAACTAAAGGATCGATAATCAGCCCTACTACACTACACTACACTAGTGTAGGATCGATGCCAAGCATGTCGTTCTGGTTCAGGATTGGGGGATCTATTAAGGATCTATTGGGAATAGATAAACGACTGACAGCTTGGCCGTCTAGACTTTCTTTGACAGGTTGGTTTCGGTTCGTCGATGTACGAAGTTGAGTCCCACCCGGAGCCTTACGTCCTAGATCTGTACTTCGCATACGTGGGGGAACTAGGAGAAGGAATCTCTAGACGAGTGTGATACCGAGGGCTAAACACATGTAAAGCCATTGTCCTGGAAAACGCGAGAGAAACATGGAACCGAGGATTGTTCGGCTGTCGAAGCGAAGCTCTCCTTGAAGAAAACTAAAACTAGGCATCATTAGTTGGTGGGAATCGGGCCCACTGTGAGTATATACGGTACCAGTAACTCTCGGCTCCGAGATGTTTTTTTCAGGGTTTTAAGGGAACTGTGAGATTTCTTCTTCAACCAACGTAATATGTTAGAGCAAGCCACAAACCCAAACCATCCATGTTTCGGGTATTCCAATAATAAAAGACGCCTCAAAAGAGCGGAATCCTTCGACGAGGACCCCCCCCCACGACCCAGCGGCGCGGTACGGTGGAGGACGTGGCACCCACTTCGGCGCCAGACTAGACTGGTAACTGGGTCGAGTGAGTATAGACTAATCAATGCAGCCAACGTCTTCCCCACAGCGTTCGACGTATCTCGAGGCTGTTAGTCCGTCCTATCAAGAGGAACATCCAACTTCTGAAGGCTGGCTGATTTGCCATGGGGTTCAGCAGGAGGCCGTCTAGCGTTGTGAAGGTCGGTGAATACTATTGCTTAAAAGGTATCTATCTATGCAGGTCGCCCGAAAGGGCTGTTGTTGCTTAATAATGGTTGTTCCCTGACTAATAGCTAGCAGGGACAGGGCGTCGAGCTGAAAATCAATTACACTAGTGTACACCATCAGCTGCTAAAATACGTAGTGTATTGGAATCACTGATATGGCTTACCTCTAAATCACGTACTCGAGCGACATGAGCTCGGCCCGAGTGTCGTTGACGCAGCTCTTCGTTCTTGTCGCCGTAGCCTGAATGATGGGCTAAGTCTGGCCAATGAACTTGCTGCCTGGGTCGGCTCTATGAAACATGAGGGGAAATGCCCGCATTCATAATGATTGAGGGTTAAATGCTACGTTATACAACACGGTGTAGGCATGCAATCTCACAAGCAAAGTAATTTGGTGTCGGCAAATAATGTATTTCTACGAAGTTAAGCTGAAACATAATTTTAAAATTGTTAATAAGTTAAGCAAGTGTTGCCCTTGTGTAGAAATCGCTTTAATTAATTGTGAGTAGTTTGATTGATGTTATATTTAATGTTATAGCTAGAAAATTTCTTGGATTTCTTCGCTTGTGGGGATCGCTGCCCATAGATACCTAGGTATTTTACCATGACGTTCCCAAACGGATGCTAACCTGAGCCACGCCGCTTTAAGCCTGACCCTAGCCTGAGCTGGCCCCTACTTTGCATAAGTTCTTTCGCATTATTCTCAACTATAGTAAACAAAAGTAGCTATTTCCTCAATTAAACGTTTTCACTGCTTGTAACCAACTTAACCAACTTCCTAGGCAGCTAGGCAGCTGAGGTGCTGGGTTAGGTATTGACTTCGCTGCTTAGCACGTCCTATTTAATTCCAGTAATACCACACACTTATAGTGATGGTTAATTGGAAAGCTTTACCGCACCGCCACACATACTTTAGAAAAGGGAAGGTAAAGCTTAAGAAGTTCTAACGGTAACCCCTTAAAACTCTATAAAACTAGGCGGGCTTCTTATTAATTTATACGGACTCTGCAAAGACCTAATTGGTTAGAGTTTATTGGAAAGCTTTACCTTTCCCGAACACGTATTGGCAACGACAATCAAGTGTGAGGGAAAGTGAAGCTTGAGAAGTTCTAACGGTAACCCCTAAAACTCAAAATATTTCTGCAAAGATCCTATTGGTCCATACGGACTCTGCAAAGACCTGATTGGTCAGAGTCTATTTGAGGCATCAACCACAACGTATTTACACCCAATATGACTGTGTGGCTGTCGTATGGCTTGCGTACTGCAATAGTGAACATGGTTACTAACGGCCACTATATGTGAATACAAATACGAACCGCTTACATAACATTGAAACGAAGCAGACGAAGGGATACAACCGCCGGGGGCGAAAGGGGGGTCCCAGGGGTCTCCCCCTGGTAATAGGTATATGTAGTATTTAAATCGAAGTGCTCACTTTGATTTACAGCGTATTAAAATGGACAAGAGCTTCGCCGGCAAAGCTTTCCATTTTGGTGACATATTTGGCACTACGTCGAATTATATTAACTAGCAGAACTCCAATTACTACCAAATAGCAGTAGCCATACTCATTAGATATATAACTTTTGTTGCTCTCTGTGTTACAGCTCTCAAATCAACTGGTTAAATCAAGTATACAACTATACTCATTACCTCTTAAGTTACATAGCATTAGTAAGATCTCCAATACACAATCGCCTTGAAGTTAAAACAATACCCGGTATTGCTTCTATAGTCTTCAAAGCAACCAAAACAAGCTCGTTCTAAGAGCTGGGGAAAGACTCTAAATTCTCAGGCATATAGGTGTGTTTGAGGTTATATGGTTTATGTCCTCTAGATTAACTAGCCCTCTGCAAGCCTGGTAGTTATAACTCCCCAACAATGCATCATAGTAACTTGTGGAATTGCCAACCCTTCAAGCACCATTTTTTTTATTTTTTATATTCGGGTTTAATATCTTTTATCCCTTCATTCTTTCGTGATCTCGTAGTTGCTATCCTAATTCACTGCGTGACGATGTGGTTCCCTTTCTATCCCTACCGCGATGTGGGAATATTGTTATTAATTCGAGAAAACCACAGCAATATACCTAGTTGGATGGCAGCTTAATATAGAGAGCATTTGTTACGTAATCAGAGCGCGGACCCCCCCTTTTTTCTCTCTTGATCGCCCCTCCCTTCTCCCTCCTCTCTGTTCTGCCCTCTTGCCCCTCCCACTCCCCTTGCTCCTCGGTTCTGTCCCCTTTGTTGT